>JAHXMU010000724.1:478954-549851 GCA_019455685.1 Philornis downsi | reverse complement strand
CCCGAGTTTCAGTGTATGGGTGTCTATTAAAGCGCTGTATATGTACGTACAGCTAGAGTTATCCATGGCTCTATGTAAGTTATGCAAGTGACACACATATTTTGCATAGCCAGTAACAACAAACAGAAGAAAGAAGAACCATTGCTAGTGAAGAACAAATTGTGCGAATAAAATGTCTGAATATAAAGTAGGCAAAATACAAAATGGAGGGCGAAAACATGATCCTTCAATGTGAAAATATTTTGCAAGGAATTTTAAATATGATACTAAACGCTGGAAAGTAGGCAGAGGCAGCAGTTTGCCGCTGTTATCTCTGACACACTTTGATATGAATATTTATTTAAATAACACTTATTCCCCATACGCAGCGTCATGAGTGAATGGTTGTACGTACTCGTATATGAAAAGAAATGTGGTTAAATAAAAAAAAAAAAAAAACAAAAAAAATGAATTAAAATATTTTTCTGTAACTTTTTTGTTACAACATGATATGTGTAGATTTGCAAACGTTAGCGAACTTTTTTGTGCCAAATTTTTTTGCAGAAAAAAATGAAATCCATTCATAATGTTGTAGGCAGTTAAGACAGTTTAACACCAACTCTCTACGATAGGTGAAGTTGTTAAAATTTGATCAGAGACGCTACAGTAAATTCGCCTTAGAAATATTTTTTGGTAACAGGTTTGTTATCAACTTTTTACACAAAAATTAAAATAGTTTATTTGTTCAATTTATGAAGCTTCTTAAACTATAGCGCGGACTAATATTTTGCCAAATCGTACCCGGGGATTATAAATGCGATATGTCGGCCCACTCCTTCTGACGCCTCTCAAACAAATGGCCAGTTTAATCCATACATTCTTAGCTTGATATCTTTTTGAACCTGTTGTGTGCAGCCACATTTGGAATACGTCATGTATTTGATGAACTTTGTCCTAAGAATAAAAATGGACTAGAGAATCGTTCCTATTCCGGTACCCCATACAAATCGACCGATTTTGCGAAATTAAGTTACAAGTTCAAAAGTATATATTGCAGTAACTTCCATCAATGACGTGTAATGTAATGCTTTGTAAAATGTGAAAAATTTTACTTGACAATTGTTTGTAACGATTGTAATTGGTACGAAGACGAACCCAAAAGAAGCCAGGACAACACAAAAAAGTTGGGAAAATGTTCTTTATTTTTCACCATAATCTTTTTTAGTTCTATACATTTTTCCAGCAAAAGCTTCTACATCCTGTCAAACTTCTTAAACTAGCCATTAACCTCAGATTTCAACTCTTAAATAGTCCGACGGAGCTAAATCTGGCGAATAATGTGCGTGATGAAGCAATTCGAACTTTAATTCGCAATAGTGGATGTTGTGAACTGGAGCTTTGTCTTGATGAAACAATACTTCCTTTTTCGCCAAATGCGGCCTTTTTCCATAATATCATTACCTAAAAACTGCAATAAATGATTGCATTATTATTTTTGAAGATAATCAATAAAAATAATCCCATGCGCATCCCAAAAAAACAGGCGCCGTGACTTTGCCCGCAGAAGGAATCGTATTCACCTTCTTTGGACACGATTCTCCCATTTCAGTCCACTGTTTTGACTTTTCCTTTGTCTCAGATCTCAGGTGTGAAGTGGTGGACTCATATCTCATCCATGGTTATAAATCAACGCTAAATTGATCGACCACTGTGGAGTTTGCCAGCTTGTACGACCTCGTTTAAGTTCTCCTACACAACATATTACAGTCGCAAGTGAAGGAGCAGACTCACTTAGAGCGGTAGCTTCCACTTGGTTCTGATATTGGTTAGACTGAGACCTTTCAAATAGAAAAATTAAATTACATGACGGTGACAAATTTTTTCCATGTCCACCCAATTCACGCAGATCGTTTATTTTGGATGGCTCAAAAAAAATACTAAACAACGTGGAGCCTTGAGACTTAAAACATAAGCTTTGCAAGCATTTCTATCATTTTATATATATATATATTTTTTTTTTCAAACTACTAGAAAACTTCAGGTCGCCTAGTTTTGGCACGGATCGTATTTCATACACTTTTTCACCAATGCAAAAGAACGTTGAGTGAATTTATATGTAAGTCGGTTAATTAGATTGATATTACTGTGTTGTTTTTTACTCTACATCTTCTGTTGTTCTCTCTGTGAAAAGATTGTAAGTGAGGTATGTTGCCCCGCTTTTCTGCAACCTCACTTACAAATTTACTGATTTTCTGAAATGTATCTTTTACTTTACTAAGGTTTCTCCCACCAATTATTTAATTGAACATATACTTATATATTTCCAGACTCGTATCATTCATTCAATTGCAGTAGATTCAGTACAATTCTGCACGCATTGAGCATTTAGCACTAACGCAAGGGTGCATTGGCATACCCTTTATGTGTTATGGTTTTATGGTTATTTGCGAATAATTGCAATTCTAAGCGATGGACTTCAGAAAAGGATATTTTTACTTCTTCTACGGTAGTATAATTCATATTGTTTTCGATATGAACTTAATAATTTAGCATACCGCCGCTTACTCCACATACGAAGGCTGGTGGAGATAAATGAAATCAGTTCATATGGCTGAAGCGTATGTACTTTTATGTATTTATGTTTCTCAGGAAGAGGCTAGATGTGAGCCTCTGAGGAGGCAAAGTGTCAATACAGTATACTACTCCACCTCTAAAACATTCAAATCATATTCATAAATCTGGCATGTCCCATTATGCTCTTCTGGATTAAAAACTTGTAGATTTTAAGTAGCTTTGTATTTTAGAAAATTCTAATCTTTCACACAAAAGCATAGATTAGATTCGCCTTAGAAATCTTCCAAAGGTACGACAGCTATTGCAATCCTTGGCCTAATATTCTGTCAAATCGTAGTCGAGAGTTGTAATTAATTCGAAATTATTTTTTCTCCTTATAACTCTTAATTTGTAGAATGCAACAATCTGTAATTTTCCACTGTTTTGATCTATAATTTTTTATAAAATCTGGAAAAATCGTCCATGCGCTTTCTCGTACCTACACACAAAATAATCGATTTATCACTTACATTTTCATGTTCATATCTTCTACCCGGTTGTACTCGTACTAAATTCAGTCAAACTTTGTAAAGTGATCGGTATATTAATTCCACTGGTCTACAAATTTGAAAAAGAAATTGACTACAGAAACGAAGCATGTTTTTCAGCTAATGCCCCATCAGTTTCCAAATCAGTGAGTCAGAAATATCTTTCATTTCATTTCATTTAGTGACTCAAGCTGAGCTGAATGATCTAATTCCAGACTTAGATTTAACGAAGCAAGACGCAGAATTACTAGCTTCACGCATGCAGCAGTGGAAACATCTTTGATGTAAATCCCGAATTAGATCATTTAGCTCAGCTTGAGTCACTAAACAGCGTTCATCAACAGTCTGATACAAACTATCACTGCTGGTGAAAGATGCTTCGAACTCACTGCTCGTAGCACTGGGAACGATTGTTAATGGATCATTTGGTGGACGTTGAAGTGATTTGGGAAAGTTCGTGTGAATGAATGAATGAATTGAATCCAGCAACTTTTGTTAAACAGAAATAACAGTTTCCAAGTACTGGAATTGAAAAATCGAAATAGATCTTCTTGCCATTTGACCTCATGCACGGGTATAAAACAGTTCTGCAACTATTGCAAAACATTGCAACAGCAAAACTAAAATAATGTAAATATGAATATTTTAATAATTCTGACATTGCATATTCTTTTTTCCAACCAAATATTCACTACACACAAAGCAAAGGAGCTTGAATCAGTAACACACGATATCCCTGACATACTTACACGCTACTATTATGAAGATTTAAAATGAATGTGGGCTTCTGTCAAATTAATAATTGTGAAATTGTAGTATCAGTATTGACTCTTTTGCAGTATTGCCAACATGCGATAAAAAATGAACAAGACTTGATAGCCCAATTTTCATGCCAGATTCGAACTCAGCGCATCTAGATTAGTTGAAAAACATGCTTCGTTCCTGCAGCCAATTTTTTTCGAATTTGTAGATCAGTGTTATTTATCTAAACCTTAAACTGTATACCAGTTAGAAAATCATAAAATTGGGGCAAAAATTGATTTTCAGTATTTTTGATTAAGTTCTTATAAAATCTAAATTTTCGGTCCAATTTTGAACGGCAAGGGCTTATTTTGTTTCCAAATGGTCACCCCTTAATGTTCAGTAAAGAAACCTAAAGCAATAATTTTTTTCAAGGCGAAATTTGATAAGAATAATTCGAAATCCTCTACACTTTAATAAATAGCTCTTAAACTGATATATATAGGTAGAAATTTAATTACCTTTAAGTCCATAAAATTAAAAACACGGGAACCGTTAAAAAAGAACAATCACTAAGGGCGGCAGTCTATCCCTTTGTTTTTTCACAACACCTGCATTTTTCTCTACTGAGAACCAACCACTTATTCTTGCACTTGTTCGTAGTGCCAGTCCTGATTTAGTTAAGTTAAACACGACTGCTTTACTTGAGTGTGAGTTAAGTTCTGATTTATTGAATGTGAATTTAATAATACCTCGTGTTTCTTTGTTTCCCACCTGTGCAATATGATGTTAATATTTACAATTTTATAGTTTAAAAATTTATAATTTCGTTCTCAGAGTCTCTAATTTCTTTTGCTAAAGTTTGCAAATTATTACTTCATTCTCATGGTCTCTAATTTCTGTTGACAAATTTTACAGTTTATTACTTCATTTACATGATCTCTAGTTTCTGTTATTATTGTTCTTTATCGAATGCAATTCGATGCGCTTTCCGTCCACAAATTATGCGACTTATTCAAAAGGCATACGTACGGTGCGATCACCTGATTCACTTAGCTCTTGTTTGTCCGCCTTTGGCTTACAAAACGTCCCCTATGTTGGCATAATAATAAGCATAACTTTAAAATCGGCTCAGTATGTCCGAACATGATTGGAATTTATAGGACTCACCTTTTTTCAAAACTTAAGTACATCTCAAAAAAAATTTTACATAGGAAATAATATTGAAATGCCACACGCCAGCATTTTTCTGATCTAGTATTAGTAATAAATTTTGCCTTATCAGAGTGTCTAAATTCTTTTTTGGTAGAAAAATGCTTAAGAATAACAGACAAATTTCATGTTCGGTTGTAAATCAATATATTAATGCAATCAATAAAGCTAGAGATTTTTTAGCGCCAAAAAAAATACATGTTAAATAACAATTATCAACCAATTTTCGTAGGTGGTGTTCAGTTTGTATCGCTTTGCAGTTTCAAATCAAACTGTAACTTGAGGCTTACAAAGTACATATTATTTTGTTTTAAAAAGCGTACTGGCTTGCTGTAACATAAACACAGATTTTCTGAAATGATAACAAAGCTATTAGAACGAAAAATGTGTCGTTTTGTAACATGTTTAGAATATGTTCAAAAAAACGAAAAATCTTTCTTGCCAACTTCAATGAATTACAAATCTGTGGAAAAAAATACTTTTATGTGGAACACGTTCTATCATACTCTGGGGTTTAAAAGTAAATATGTTTATATTTGTCATTCTGTAATTATAAACGGTTTTAAGCCCAAAGAAGTGAAATCGAGGCAGTAGCATTGACGTCAATACTGAAATTTGAATAGAAGTCGGCGTAAATTATAAACAAAAATTACTTATAATTTGTAGTTGTAAATATTATACATTAAGTACAGTATAATACAATATACAAGTTGACGCACTACAATACGCTACAATAACAAATTCAAATAATATTTTGTTTATATTTTTTTACATTGATAGAAAATGACATTTTATTTTATATACTTGTAACTGATAGATTTTAAATAATAATAGACAGTAAATGGCCGCCATTCTCATTCACTCATATGTGACCCCTGATTAGAAAATTATTCACTGCAGGATCGCCTCAGTTAATGTTTTAATGCCCTGGTTGGTTTCGTTTTGTACACCTCTTGCTCGACATAAACCCATAAAAGCCCGGTACAATCAGGTATGCTTGGGGGCGATCGGAAATCTGGAGCTTTGGATATTATTTTGTTTGCGAATTTTCGTTGGAGCTCCGCCGTAACCGGTCTCGCTATGTGCACAGTTGCTGCATCTTGATGGCATCAAATGCTGTTGATATGGGTACGTCTGCAGCGCAGTTCTGGGTACAAAACTCCTTCAACATCTTTAAATAATGGCCCCCATTGACTGTTGCTATTAGATCGTTTTCTTCAAAGAAGTATGACCCCACTACGCATCTTAATGAAACTGTGCACCACATTGTGACTAGTTCTGGGCGCAGTTTCGTCTCATGAAGTATTGCTTGGCGGCTTCGCTTTTTTTGTGGTTTCAGCTTATTTCATGCCATTCCATTTCATATACCCATGTTTCATCGCCAATAGTTATTAACTTTGCCAGTTGGTCATCGCAGCTCAGACGACGTTGGGAGCCAGCGGAAAGTGCAGTTTCTGGATATTAATTTGTTTGGGAATTTTCGTTCAAGCTCCACCATAACCGGTGTGGATATCCGTGCAGTTGCTCCATCTTGCTGGAAACAAATGCTGTTGAAAAGTATATGACTTCGGCGCAGTTATAAATAAAAAAAATTCCCCCAACATCTTTAAATATCGATCCCCATTAACAGTTGATAGTACCACGATTCGGCATTATAAGCGAAAAATTAAATCGGTTAAATCACTAAATCGGTCAAGATACCAGAGGAGATGTGGCGATGTCCACCATTTTCACACTCACAACTTTGTTTACTAGACGACTGATGTGTGTCAAATTGTAAGATATGAACTTAACAGAATATTATGAAATCTGTCATTTGTATGGGGGAAAATAGAACAATACAGTTCTACTCTCGGAACTTAGTTTATTACTAAACGTACGATGTGTGATAAATTGGACTGAATGTAGTAAAACTGCTTATTAGGTATGAGGCTAATATATTGGAAACCTAATATATTGGAATATTGTTTAAACCTGCCATTTGTGTGGAAGAAAAGAAGAAGGAGCTTGAGCCCTTGGTCGATTTTTGACCAGTTTCACAGATTACAGATTGTCTGATTTGAAGACATGCAGTGAGTTTCATGGTAGCGACTAATGACTTCTGCAGGAGCTGTAGGGACGAAGAGGAGGAGGAGTCCATAGAACACCTTCTCTGCAATTGCCCCGCCCTGGCGAACAGTGGGCTCTTATTTCTTTAGGGACCTAAGAGATCTGGACGATATAGATATTGTTCGACTTAAGAGCTACTTGGGGCGCTCAGGATGATTACCTGGGGGAAATTCATATCTCTAGTTTCCGTAGTATCACAATGGACTATGTAGTCTAAGTGAGTCTGTATATTCAGGCTGCCACACTAATCTAACCTAACCTACAGAGAATTGATGATCGTTATCACGGACAAAAATCCAGGATACCGTAACCTATTAAATAGGAGTTACAATGGAAAAGAAGAAATCCAAAATATGTTTCACTTTGTACTACATTTTTAAAGTACCAGGAGGGATTTGGCAATACGCTCCGCTTTCATTCTGAAAATCTACTTTAGCAAATGCTCAAAGTATACCACATTTCATAAAATTCAGTTTAATTAAATGAACGATATGTTCCCAACAATAAATTATAATCCTTGCAATCGTAAAAAAGAACAATCAACAGAGGACAGCGGTCTATCCTCTTGTTCTTTCACAATTTACAAAAACTATTTTATGTTGAGACACTTAATCACTTACCTTACACCTCTTCGTGGTGTAAGTCCAAACTAGCTAAGGCTGGATGATGTCCTTACGTCTTCTTTGGATTCCTGTTGGAGAATATTGTTCTCAATTGCCAATGATTCCTTCTAAGTATTCCTCCCTTTTAAATGAAAGACGTCTGCTCAATTCGGTTGTGGATTAAGAACTTATATTTAAACAATCTTTTACTTATAATGAAACCTCTGTTTGATACATCTTTTTTTTGTTCCCATCTGGGCTACTTGATACCCAGATGGTTTCTTTGTTTAATTAGTTTCTGGTTTATCTGGAATCATTTTATGTTCCTTTGTTATTTAAGTTTATTTACAATTATATAGTTTTGTTTATTTAATTTTTATGATTTCTTCATTTGCTTATCGTCACGTACGCCCAATAGCTTTACTTTAACTTTGCTTTATTCGCATCAAGTATAATCTCTAATTAACACATTCATAAACATGATTTCATATTTCTATGATCGCTCATGGCGATCACCTGATTCTTGCATATTGGTTGCTATTGCATTGGGTATACGTAGGGTACGTGCTGTCATAACAAATATATGTGTTAAATCTATCATCTGTTTGGGAGGAACCAGAAACGATGTGCTTGATCGGTCGGTTTTTCAAATTTTGTCAGTCAGAAATCGATAAAATGGACAAAAATGTAACTTACGGCGTCTTACAAGTTGGAGATTCCAGGATAAATAAATAAAATATAAGCTCGATAATAGGACTGCATGTATGGCAGATACCAGAAGAGGCGTGACAATGCCGTCTATTTTCATTTTCAGAACTATATTTATCAACATGTGTGCCATATTTTATTAAATTCATCAAGATGTATTTTTAAGGTTTGAATACTTAGTTAAAATGAATCATAAGTATGTGAGGTACCAGAAGAGATTTAGTTAATCAGCCGTTTTTAAAATTTTTACAAGCATACCACCATAACACAATCGACAACAGTTTTAGTTACTGCAGTATAATAATTAGCAATTCAAAGAGAAAAGTATTATAAAATTTCGTTTATCGATTAGTCGTGTGAAAGGAACTTGACCATGCCATTTATTTCGATTTACAGAACTTAGTTTATCAAGTGCACAAGTTTGAACGTATTGAAAAATGAAAAATGTTGGTTAATGTGGTCTACGAAATAGGACATGCAGGAAAAAACTGAATTTCGAAAGCTCATTTAATTTGGCAGGTACCAGAATGGGCTGGTTTATAAAGCCCATTTACAATAATCGGTTACGATCTTGCAAAATATTCAACTGTGCAAGATCTTAAGAAGCTTCATAAAATGTACTAGAGTTAACCAGACAGACAGTTTAACCAGACAGACAGAGGAAAATAACTTAGCGTCTCATTCAATGAGGATAAAATTATACAAGAGTAAAAACTTACTTATTATAATTTGGCAACTCTCATCTTCTTAATTTAATGGATGTAATGAGCAAATGGATGATTGTTTGCCTGTATCCATGGTTAAGGTGTATAATTTGAAAACTTCTAAATTGCTTCAAATTACTTTCACCCAGCTAGATTGTTTCTATTTGTGGCAAGATTATATAAATCGTGAAGCCTTCTACTATTATTTAGAAACGAAATCATTCATTACGATGGAGATATGTTGCTATTTACATATACATACATATACATATATATATATATATATATATATATACACCCATATAACTTACAATATTCCATGTCTAATACTCACATACAAATACAATTATTTTCTCATTATTCACAAAACAGTTGGGAGCGTGAAGTTCAAATCTCATAATAATGCAAATATTTGATTCCGTTCACAGATTTGTTATTGCCAATATTTGAAATGTAATTTTTATATGAGCATGTTTGGTAAGTGTGTATATTAGTGGCTGTAGATGTATATGAATACAAAGTTCAATATGTCTATGCAAATAAGTCAATTAAATTCACATAAAGTGTATTGAGTTCGAATGAGGATTCGACTTCAAAAAGATAATGGATGTGTTTTCTATTGTTCATTGGCAATTCCAAAATTGCAGGATACCTAAAATATCCCTTAGAAATATCCATATGTGAATTTATTCACAAAATTTGAGATGTGATAAACAATTTACCACTATTTGATATAGGGGGGCAGAGGCAACTATATTAGTTATATAGAATGTAAGAGGACAATCTGTCAAAATTGTGCCTTTGATCGGTATTGGCAACGTCTAAGCCAATATATGCATATGTCGGTAAAATAATAACATAAGAGATAATACTATAGTTTGTAGTTGTGCAAAAAAAAAAAGAAAAAAAAAGACAGAAACAGTAATACAATGTTATCTAGTTAGTGGTTTCAAAACCGAAAGTCTGGCAAATCTGTCAACCAATCCAGAGGCGGTCATTTAAATGACATTGTATTTCATACTAGACCTTGTTATCCAGGCATTATAATGTAGTAAAACTTTCACCGAAATTATAGCTTTATGTGTGTTTTATTTAACGTGAAAGCGCAAAATCAATAACCATGTATTTTATGAGTTTATTTCGAACGGGCGATATCCGTCTGTCCGCCCGTCTATTTGCCTACTAGATACGAAAACTCTAATAAATATTTAAAAAATTTCTTAAAACTAAGTAAAGCTTAATATTTTACCGTATCGCAGCCGGAAATTGTGTGTGGGACAAATTGCACAATTTCGAAATCAAATCTGTTCTGTAGGCGGTTTTGGCCACATCAATACTTATCAAAATTTAATTTTTTTCCTGTTTGTAAACTGCAGTGGTTTAAATCTACATTACGCTATAACGATTGATGAAAGGTCAAACAAACAAAGAAAACATCCTTTCTGGTACCGCTAAACAAATTTCCTAGTTCAACCCAAATATTTGTAAATTCGTATCTTTCATTCAACTGTGCTAAATTTAGAGCAATTTGGCAAGCATCAGGCTTTAAGTGAACTGAGCTTTGCGAGAGCAAGTGATCTATATGTACATTGTCGTGTTCCTTTCGGTTTGCCAAAAATCAATAGTTTGTCCAAACTTTTAAATGAAAAGCAATATGTTATAACTTGGTTGTAATAAGTAAGTTACAAAAGTTGTAATTTTGTTTCTTTTGTAGTGCGTTGATTTACAATATTTCTTGATAAAAAACCCGCCGATTTCCCACGCACTCTGTAAAATTTTGGACCAACGCAAAAATACGTACATGAAAATTAGGTCACCTGACTGAAATTTCAGTGTTCAGTGTACTTATATTTGATACAACTCAATAATTCTTGCCACAGAAAATACCGTCCATAGATCTCGTCAAATTATAGGCTAATTTTGTGAGCTTTGGATGCTTATTTTGTCGTTCAAAGCTCCAAGAACTACTTCAAATGCACCACCAGCGCAACCATCATATCTGCCTTGCAATCATTCATAAAATATGTCTTTGTTCTTCTACGATTATAAACATTTTCTCAGTTAAATTCATCCCTATTACAAATATAATTTCACATTTCGTATCGTACTTAAAATTGTTGTGAAACAAAATATATTTTGAAACCATTGCTGTGGCGAAGATATAATATGACATATACGAGTATATAACACGTTTGTACGTGTCGGTCATTACAGTCAAATGTACATTAAGTTCATTTATGATCACACATATTCGAAAAATGGATAACTCTTTACCTTTTATTAATATTATATGTTTAATAACATAGGGATCTACGGATGATTCAACTTTTTAAAATATTTGTATCCGTTTTTGAAATACAGTGACTGCCTTCCACCATTCTTTAAAATACTTTGATGATTAACGGACAAATTGTACGTCTTATAATCGTCTCTGTAGAATGAAGCCACTAATAACATTTGGCGGTATATATAGTCATATTCAGATATATGAGATATTTGTAGGAACCAAAAATTGCATTTGAGTTTTGTTAAAAACGCTTGAAACTACGTTAGGTCGTTCAAATTCTACTACATTAGGAATTTCTCCCTACTTTGGAAATGAACCTTAACTCACACTTAGTGAAAGTTTGCGTTAAAATGCCGCTTGAATGAACGTAGTGTTTAAAAGCTGATCAGTTGCCCTCTTTAACTTTAGCTTTAGCTTTAACCTTTTTAAAAGAAAGGCCTAAAAAAAGTTTGTCTTTAGATTTTCGCAACAAAATTTGTAGCTGTTGGTTCCGATTGCTTTCTGCACAATTGTCGACTTTAGCTTATTCAGTCGACACAACCAGCTACTACATATGAGCCAAAACATAAATCTTTTTTTCAGGACTTTAGGCTTTTCTTCCTACCCACTCCATTTTCATAACGTCTCTTTTGTGCAAGAAGGATGTGCTCACCAAGTTTAAAAACATTACCCCTTTATTATTTTTCGCTCCTAAAAGTAAAATTTCTAATACTCTACTCTACTCTGGAGGATAATATTGATGATTCCAGCTTTAGCCATTTGGTCTGCGTGGCCATAAATCAGTCATAGAGCAATGCAGTATTTGCATATAAAGTGTAATAAACGGAAATCCATTATTTTTGCATGACATTTAGCATACTTATAATGATCCAACTTAATTCAAATATGCACAGTTTTGTTTGATAATTTGATGCCATTTTAAAGGCAATTCCATTATATCTCTTAGATCCCTTAGTCCTATTGGCAAAAAACTGGGACAGTCGATTTTCACCAGCTTCACTAAGAGCGAATTTTTCACCATCAAAACAATTCGCCAAAGAAAGGAACAGTTGGTAGTCACTTTCTGTTAGGTCCACATTAGAAGGTGGATGCATAAAATCAGAATCAAGCTCCTGGAGTCCATCTTAGTGTGCGTGGCTTTACGTTCTCGAAAGAGAACGCAATTCGTTCCTATTGGCAAAAAGCTGGCCGCTTCTGGGCAATTACTGTCTTCAAACGGTCTAATTGTTAACAGCAACTTTAATTCTTGTAGCTTTTTTGTGTATCCAGCTTTATGCAAGTAAATGCAAATGATTTTAGTGCAATATTTGCCCACCAGGCAATCGAAACCGTGCTTACATGACCATCAAACTAGACGATCTCCATTGTTCGATTGATATTTTATACAATTGGTCTTCTAGAGCATGGCATCAATTGGCGAAATGGAATCAATGGAGCCAAATTTGCTCGGGATTAGTTCTTTCAGTATCGGGACCATAAATACTACATTTACATTTTCAGACATCTGATTTTCTGATGAGCTGATTTTTGTAAAATATGGTGTATTTTCTCCTTGGTGGGCTCAAACTGAGTAGTCTGTCTGAGTAGTTTTTTTGTATGAAATCTTAACTTTATAACGCCATAATGTACAGATATCTAAATTACCTATTGCTTGTTTGGTAACAATCATTTCAGGATTTGTATAACAAAATTAGCTAATACAGGTTCTGGTTTTAGTAAAATGGGCAACGTATGGGCTCATTTTAACGTAGAATGCATTACAATCATGTTCACGGCTGAAATATTTGAAGTTATTGGAATCGGAAAACATTACTTAATTGATAGTTTTTGTTCTGCAAGGCGAGGGAGAGTTTATATTGACTGTTCCTACTCTTTCCATATCACATTTATTGCATTTTTTGAAACAATTCTCAAAACTGTCTGAATAGATTTTTGGGTACGAAATCGTATCTTTCTAATACTCATATTTACACAAAGCAAGATGTAGATTGCTAAAGCCATTTATTGGAAGAATAATGTATATCTATTTGCTTTAACTCATATATAGTTAATAATATAGTTAATGTTAATGAATACTTCACTTTAATGAATTTCATTAGCTGGCTCCAGCTATAATTTTTTCGGCTGCCGATTTGAACAGCTATAGATTTTCTTTAGCTGGCGAGTTGAGCAGCAATAGATTCTCTTTAGCTGTATGTAGAAATAGCCAACTTTAATGACATTTGTCATTTTTAAGCTAATTTTCAAATTGTTAGCTGTTCATTTTCAAAACAATCGCTTTTATATTAACTTGCATTTTTGAAGTAAATTTGACCATGGACGAAATAAATTTACCTAATAGGTTTTTGTAATTTTGTTAAGCTGAAAAAACCCATATTTGGATGTGCGATATGTTATGTTATAGCTTTATACTGCAGCCAAACTGATTTGTTCTTTGAATTAAACAATTGCATGTTTCGTAGCAATCACTTCCAGGTTTGTAGAATAAAATTAGTTAATAGAGGTTTTACTTTTAATAAAATAAACTATACTGGTTCACATTTTGATGTAGCGTGCATTACAATCGTATTCACAGGTAACACATTTGAAATTCACTCTAGTGGAACCGGCAGACATTGCTTAATTGATAATTTCTATTTCTGTAAGACGAGAGGGAGTTTCCCTTTTAGCATGCCACACTTATGGAGGTGGATTCATATTACGAGAAAAACAATTTCATGTTATTGGATTTTTTGAAGGAAAAAACGTTTAGATTTTATTTTAATACCTATCTACTTTATACATTACCAAGGTGCCACATCTAAATCTAGAATATATGTCACACTAAAATATTTTGTTACACTTTCCAGGCTCTTCGAAGAGATACCATTGCACGACTGATAGATAACTTCAAATGAAGAACTAGAAATAAAATTTCATCGCCATCAAAGGCAAGAAGCATATAATGGTAACATTTAAAGCTATTAGGATCCCTAATATTGTTTCAACAGCCTTAACACAAAAAAAGTAACCTCGATAATGCACTTTGAAAAAATGTCATTTCTCCAAAATGTATGATGTAAGAGAATTCTTACGGAAGAAAACAGATTTGCAATCCGGAAAAAAACTCAAATAACTTAATTTGCCTCCTTAAAGAAATGAAACAAAAAAAAAAAAAATGCCTAAAACGCAAAGTCCATTTGCAGACACAAAAAACGTAAACCTCGTAACCAATACTGGAAAAAGGGCCTCAGAAGGCACCCATAGAAGAAGATCCCATAATAGCCTCCTCTTCCTCTTCATCTGAAAAAGTTAAACCGCACTTATTTTGTATTTTTGAGGCTAAACAATTATATGGAACAAAAAGTTAAAGCAAAAGAGAAGAAACTTACAAAGTCCAAAGCAAACGAAGCACCAAAATTGAAAATCACCAAAAAAAAAGGAGAAAAAAAAACATTTCCGACAAAATGCATGTTGTTCGTGCAAAATTGCCGACAAAACGGATATTATAAAATGAAAGTGCAAAATTTCCAACTTGAGCAATCCTGCCTGATATTTTTCTCGCTTGTTCCATCTTTTGATTTTCTGTTGGTACTTTTTGCACTTTGGAATTGCCTTTTGCCTTTATGTTGTAAAGTGCATTTTCTATAGATTCTTTTAGAGAAGAGCCGAAATAGCACAGAAACAGCTGCAGTCCAAAGTAAATACAATTAGACATCAACGGCCACAAAGCATTGTACGTCGTACTACAAGCAAAGAATATACAAAGAGCTTCGGTTGCTGTTTCGGCGGAGACAATACACTGAAAGAAAATGTAATGCATATTTATTTCATTATTTGTTCACAATAGGTGGTAGACAACTGCATTTTTTTGTCAAGACATATAAATCATTAAATGCACAGTTTTTTGTCACCGAAATGTATCTCGAATAGTAATATAATTTCATATCACATCAGATCTTCAATTGCAAAAACTGACTTGGTTGAATTAGACTAAAGAAATGTTTGGTTAATAATGACAATGATCTTTGTTAAATATATTTGATTTCTTTATGAAAAACTGCTTTACATTCGTTTCCCTTATAGAGGTTAAACCTTGTCAAAATACAGGATGGCGCAATAGAACGTGCATATTTAAAAAATAGATTAAAAAATAAATGCAAAAGGTATGGTTAAAATAAATCTAAGGCATTGTAGAGTAATAAATGTAGTTTATTTTTTAAAAATAACATCATCTAAATGGTGACCCTCTCTATGACGGCACTCCTCTAACCGCAAACAAAAATTATTGAAAACTTTCTTCATTAATACTGGTGTAATGGCTGCCATTTCACCACGGATATTCTCCTTGAGCTGAACGATGTTTCTTGGATTATTACTGCAGACTTTGTGTTTGAGGTATCCCCACAAAAAAAGTCAAGAGGCGTCAAGTCTGGACTACGTGATGGCATGGGATATCACCTCTTTTCGAAATCAGTCTGCCAGGGAACATCTGCTTCACCACCGCCATGGAGTCATTTAATGTGTGACAGGTAGCTCCATCTTTTTGGAACCAAGTTCAGGAATTCACTATTCTTAAATTTCCAATTTCTGGAGCCAAAAATCCGTCCAATATCTCAACATAGCGTTCCGTATTAAGCGTGACGTTTCGGCCCCGCGCATTTTCGAAGAAAAAAGGACCAATTATTCCTCTGCTAGAGATTACTGCCCATACTGTCACTTTAGGACTATGCAATGGTTTCTGGTGTTTGATTTTGGGATTTTCACTGTTCCAGTAACGACAATTTTGACGGTTTACGAACCCATTCATAAGAAAATGAGCTTCGTCAGAGAGATTTTGTCAAAATTGGAAAATCGATTAAGCATTTCATTAGCAAATGCGAGCCTTGCTATGAAGTCAGACTCTTTCAATTCTTGTGTTAATTGCAGCTTATATGGATGCAGTTTAAGATCCAATGTTAAAATTCGTTGCAAACTTCGTCGCGATAATTGTAAGGCAGACGATCTCTTGCGAGTCGACATTTGTGGATTTCCTCGTACTGACTCCTTAACTCTCTCAACATTGTCTTCGGTCCTAGATGTTCTTGGGCGACCATTTGCTTGTGGTTTAAATGTTGAACCGGTCTCTTAAAACCGCTTTACCCATATTTTAATTAAATTAGCACTCGGAGCTTCACTAATTCACCGTAGTCCATGTTCACCGCAATATAGTCGCCTGGTAGCAACATATGAACGAGAGTTCTCGTAAAATGCGCGCACGCAAAATGCGCGACGCTTCCCGTCGAAGTGATTCATAGTGACTAAAACTCCATGAGCCCGCCAACCCAACGATGTAGGCACTCTTTCAAAGTGAAATTGGAATTATTCTGTTAATTTAGAAAAGAACTTAAAAAAAAAAATATTAAGTATTATTTTTTTAATAAATATTAAGTATTATTTTTTTTACACCCACCACTGTAAGATGGGGGAGGGTGTACTCATTTTGCAATTCTGTAAAAAACTATGTCTATCCTCCCGTGCCAGCACGAAATGGAATTTTGCACGAGGGTTCTCATAGTCATACGCAGGTAAAATTATTCAACGGCTATAATCGACACGGCAAGGAAAACTTGTCCATAGGACTGAAGCAACCTCTAAAAAATGGATAATTTTCAGATTTTTCAAAAAATTTTCAGTTTGTTCCTTAGCTAACAATACGCTGGATGCTAAAAAGTATATCCCACCCATAAAATTTTTGAAGTGGTAGCAGAATTTTGTATCACATCAGATCAGTGGCTGCAAAAACTGATTAGTTGGACTGATTGGTTGGATTAGACTAAAGACATGTTTGATCAATAACGATGTTTCGTCCACTTATTCTTAGGAAGCACGAAGTCGATATAACGAAACTATCCTATTGTACTGTTCTCTTTATTATACTTTACCATCCTTTAAATCGCACCATCTCTAAGATTAATTTCAATTTATGTATGAGTTTGTATGAATAGGAATATTATGCATTAGCATGCTATGCTAATGTTTAAGAATGTGAAATTAGGACTTAAGAAAATAGGATTAAGAATACTATTATGTTTAAATATTAGCTGACGAAATTTGAAAACAAAATTAGTTTTTAAGGACACTTTAGTCTATGCATTTGGCTTGGCTTTTTAATTGTAATATTAGCTCTTTAGACGACGCTGATTCTTAATAGTTACCGGTGGATTTTAATTGAAAGAACCGGCAAAAACAAAGTTGGCAGGCCCTATAATTCAAACAAAATCCTTTTGTGCTGCACCCTCATCACACTATACTCATGAGCAGGTTAAATTCAAAATTTGGTAAAATTGGCCATATAGAAAGCAACCTACTCAAATGAGAACTGAACCAATCTGTGCACAAATGGGCATTTTGTTAAATATTTTTAAATAACTTTCCCATTTATTAGTCAATCAAAAGGAATATAAACTGCAATTTTATAGTTATTGGGAAAACACTCCCAATTTTTAAGGAATTGCCAAAGTGTTTTAAAAAATGTTCAAAAATAGCATTGCCACTGTAAAAATAGTCTACGGGACATATAATGTGTGGCAGGGACCAACTTATCTAGATATATGTCGTTACAACATCCTGTTAAATTTTTCAATAATGATATTTCCACACATCTACATATAAAAATAGTATTTCTATACATTAAGAAAGAACCATCTCTGTTGTGGGCGTCATTCGGCAATAATATTAAAACTAATATAGAAATTTCAGTTAGGTAAACTGATCTACACATACCTTCACTCAACGTCGTCAGCATTGATGCAAATTTGTGAGAGGTGTTAAAATAGTGGTGGAAAATTGCTAGTTTTTAATTTAAAAAAAAAAAGAAATTTGAATTAAAGAACAATAAAAGAAGCAAATTTATAATTTACTGAACTTTGTTGTTACAACTAACTGTCTTCCGCTTAGACATTATAGAGAAACCATTGGCTTTCACAAAATCGGCTTAGTTTACTGAAAGCCTAACTTGTATGGGAGCCACTAGGTGGGATGTGGTTATCCTGTCGATTTATTCTAATCTTACCAAGTACTATAACACAATATATTTGAAAGCCTAATTCAGCCTAATAACACTGGTCTACAAATTTGAAAAAAATTGAAACGAAGCATGTTTTTTTAACTAACCTGGGAGCGATGAATTCGAATCTGGCATAAAAATTGGATTATCACGACTTGTTAATTTTTTTTTATCGCATGCTGTCAATACTGTAACATAGCCAATAACGACACTACAATTTTACAATTATTAATTTGCCGGAAGCCCACATTCATTGTAAATCTTCATAATAGTAGCGTTCAAGCATGTCAGGGAGATCGTGTGTTACTGATTCAAGCTACTCCTGCTTTGTGTACGGTGAATATTAGGTTGGAAAAAATGGATATGCAGTATCAGAATCATTCATATTTACATTATTTTGGTTTTACTATCAGAAACTTGAACAAACCGCGGACATCGACAATGTTTTGCAATAGTTGCAGAACTGTTTTATACTCGTGTAAGTGGTCAAATGGTCAAGAAGTTCTATTTCGATTTTTCAATTACAGTACTTTGAAGAGAGTCAAGTAACCACCAAACCGATTGTTATTTCTGTTTAACAAAAGTTGTGAAAAGTTGAAAATATTGCTCACACGAATGTCCCATTAGTTTCCAAACCAATTCAACGTCCATCAAGTGATCCATTACCAGTCATTCCCTGTGCTACGAGCAGTGGATCCGAAACATATTTCACAAGCAATGGTAGTTTGTATCAGGCTGATGATGAACGTCATTTAGTGAGCTGAATGATCTAATTCGGGATTTACATTTAGCGAATCAAGGCGCAGAATTACTAGCTTCACGCATGCAGCAGTGGAAATACCCTGTAGTTAGGACAAAAGTAGCAATCTATAGAGATAGAAACTTGGAATTGGCTGCATATTTTGGAAAGAAACACTCTATTCTACACTGCACTGATGTTGATAGATTATTTCAAAAAATAAACCAGCCGTATAACAAAACTGAGTGGAGATTATTTATTGATGGCTCTGAGTAAAGTTCAAAGGCCCTTCTTTCGCATAATGGGAATGAAAACCCGCTCAAACTAATTAAAAATTACGTTATTAAGGAAAATTAGGGGATTTCACAAAATATTGTTGTTTTCTTTGTCTATGGGATAGTCGCGCTACATGTCATCATTACATCAGAACAGAGTAGCCAAGAAGAACTGAGTATTTACTAGGAAAAATAAACATTTCAAATAAGCCATTAATTGGTAAAAAAAACGGCGTTCTTGGACCTTTTTAAGAACTTTTTCAAGGCTCGGACAAAAATGGTGCAGCATTTAAATATTTGTTAGCGGTTTTTTCTAAAATTTTATATGATAAAATCAAAGAAGGCATACTCGTATTTGTTGGCCCTCAGACCAGGAAAATATTGAATGATGACAATTTTTCACAATGTTTATTGGAGAAAGAATACGCAGCCTAGAAATATTTCAAGAGACAAATTGTTGCTTAATTATTGAGCAACTATCACGAATTAGATTCACGAATGTCACTCAAAATGCATTATGCAAAATCTAGGTGGGATAAGCGGCGAACAGGGGGAGGGTGCTCACAAAGATTTAATGAGAATTGAAAGAAATTATCAAGGATTTTGGGATAAATGCATGCTGGGAGACTGCTGCTGGACTTTAGTATGTCAAACCGAACCAACAAAATACAAACGACGTTCAAATAACGCCATTCACTTTCATCGATTCTTCATTTCGTTCATTGATTTTTAAATAAACTAATGATTTTTTATGTAAAAAAACATTATTTTTGTATCTCGAAAACGTGACATGATAGAGAAAACCCAATTACAAGTCCGAATTCAGCCCACCAAATTGCCCTAGGAAAGATATTTGGTTGCTCCAGTCCAAAACCTAGTGAGCTGCTGCATTTTACAAAGTTAAAGTTTTTTATGCTAATTTCGAGAATATTAATCGTTTTTATAAGCATTACTGTGGGAGAAGGGAATGGTCGCTGGCATTGTGCTAACAATGAGTACTGATTTGGCATGGCATATTATCATTTTAAGTATGTCCATGTCCATGCGTACAAAAAATTATAAATTCTCTTAGCTAAGTAAACCTTCTCACGGTCGGCGGGGTTATCTAAAAGAGGAATAATTTTAAAAACCTAAGTTGAAAAAAATTAATTTAGATATTGCAAATACTATAAATTAGGCACACCTATGTTCGTCTTGCTGCTTGAAAGCATTTTGTTATTAAATAGTTTATTTTTCCTTTAAATAGTTTCGAAGCCACGTTCACACTCAACATCAAGATTTGCTTTTTTATGTCATTACTAAATACGATTTGAACTAACTCAACGCCCATAAAATGCTTCCATGTGATTTCTTTCAGTGCCTGCAACAAAATTATTTGCCTTAAGCTAAAAATGTAATTAAAAATGTAAACCAGACTTGTGCGGCATTAAACATTTAAATGCCTCGAAATGACAATTCAGTCTTTATGCGAAAGACGAAAGAGATCCAAATAAAGATGCAAAAGATTAAGAATTATTTAACACAATAAAAATGCATTTGGATGAGTGCTCAAAGGAATATATACACACAACAAGAAAGAGGAAAAATGTCTTTTTAGATGTTTCACAAAGTAAGTCTTCTTAATTGTAACCACTTGAAAATTATTCATTTGAGGTATTCAAAGGATACGGTGAGGACAAGAGATTTGCAATGTGAAAACAGATGCATAGAATGCTGATGTTAAAGTATAGATTTACAGACTTGCGAAGATTGAAATTTTTTCATTTAAATGACGTATTTTGTTGTGAGTATTCCACCTCAGCCATAGATTTTGCTCAGGGGTTTATTTTCTCCACTATGTGTCCAAATCATTTATATGTATGGAAACTATGGAAACTAATTGTGCGCCGTAATGTGTCCTTCAAATTCTAGCATTGACTTCAGATGAAGTTTTAATGGCTCAACACGGAAAAGGTCAATGTAGAATGACGCCTTTGAGGATAGTATTAAACTCAAATGGAATTTATTTCTACGCCGTGAAATACCAATGGACAAAATTGAAGAAAAGGAAGCGAAAGTGTAAACTCACTGAAATTCACTTTAATGTGACGTTCACTTCACCTCTTGTTGTTTTCTTTCCATTGTTTAATTAAATTTAATGTGTAATACAGCGACAGTCAAAATTATTGTTCCGAATAATTATGAGAACTTTAACTTTATGCGCCACAACATTTTTCCAAACAGCCCCGTAATTGCTTTAAATGCCATACTTTGCTTCTTCAATTTCCGTTTGAATTCAACGCTGCAGAGTTGAATGGTGGCGAAAACATGAGCAATCAGAATTTCATTTGCAAAATTTGAATATATTTTGCCAACGAAAAGAATTTCGTTTGGGATCACATCGAATACAAAGTGGAGTAAATTTTATAAAATATAGTTTATACATGCAACCGCCAACATCACGCTATAATAGCCAAAGTAGGCAGTTACAATTCCTAACCTAAACGTAAAGAAATTGTAATAAATCTGTCCAGAGAAGTAAATATATAACGGGGAAGTAAATGATTATTTTTTGCTAGCTCAAAGGGATTTAAAATATATTTTCAACTCTTCAAATTAAAAGGCTAAATTTTGATACCTTGTATTATACAGGGACATCCATTCAGTGGCTTATTCATTTAGCGGCATTTGAAGTAGTATTTATTTACTAAAAGGTTTACATTTACTTTTACGAAGAACGCGCAAAAAAAGTTGAAACTAACCACAAGGGTGGCGATTCAAACGTGGGATTTTAATCGAACAAAATTTTCTTCAGCGATGAAGCTCATTTCTCACACGATGGTTACGTCAAACAGTACAGTACAGTTGTCGCATATGGGACTCGAAGGCCCCAGAAGTGATTGTGGAAAAGCCATTGCATCCGGAGAAAGTGACTGTTTGGTGCGAATTGTGGTTAGGAGATGTCACACATAGTTTCTTTTCCCAAACTACCCCAAAGTGATCCACTGCAGCAACCAATTCAGTGGTGGTCATTTCAATGACATTTTATTTCGTAAATAATGCCAAGGTCCAAGCATTATAATGAAATAAAAGCTTCATTAGAATCATAGCTTTATGTGTATTTTTTAGGTGCGCAACTAAATTCACACTGCTTGCCAATAGATGGTGCCGACTGTAAGTGCAAGGCGATTCTGCCATAGCCTAAACGTCATGAGCCAAGTTTAAGCATATGGTAAACATACCGCCTCGACTCAATAGAGATTTTATTTTGACGTCATATTTTTTTGGTTGTGTGAAAATGTATGATTTTGTGCCAAATAATCATCATATGCGGAAAGTATTGATTTTCTTCTTCCAATCGAAGAAAACGGCGGCTGAATCTCATCGACAGCTTCAAAATGTTTACGAATATGCTGCTTAAAGCGAAACAAGGTGTCGAGATTGGCTCCGTCGCTTTAAAGACGGTGATTTTAATGTTGACGACCGTTTTCGTGGAGGACGACGAACTACCTCCGAAGACACTGAATTGACGACATTGCTTGATGGGTCAAACGCAGGTAGAACTTGTTTCAGTATTAGGAGTTACCAGACAAGCCATTTCTAAGCGATTGCATGCGTTGGGAATGATTCAAAAGCAAGGAACTTGGGTTTCTTATGAGTTGAAGCCAAGGGACGTTAAGCGTCGTTTTGTCGCCCGTGAACAACTGCCCCAACGATAAAAACGGAAGGGGTTTCTTCATCGTATTGTAACGGGTGATGAAAAATGGATTCATTACAGCAATGGAAAGGAAAAATAAGGCATGGGGGCTGCCCGGTTATGCTTCTATGACGTCGGTGCGGCCGAATATTTACGCTGCAAAGGTTATGCTCTGTATTTGGTGGGACCGAGTCGGTGTTATTTATTACGAGCTGCTGTAGCCAAGCGATACCATCACTGGGGATTGGTATTGATTTCAATTAGTGCGATTGAGGCGAGCTCAGATCGAGAAACAGCTAAAATACGCGGAAAGGCACGAAAAGGTGATTCTTCAGCATGACAACACTCAGCCTCATGTGGCCAAGCCCGTGAAATGGGAAGTCTTACCCCATCTGCCATATTCTTCATATATTGCGCCGTCCAATTATTCTTTATTCCGTTCGATAGCACACGGTTCGACGACAGGAATGGCTAGATTCGTGGATAGCCTCAAAAGATGAAAAGTTTTACCGTGACGGAATTCGAGCTTTGGTAGAAAGATGGGAAAGAGTAATAGCCAGTGGTGGGCATTTCATAATTTCTAAACATGTTTTCATAATAAAGTTGCATTTGTGGTTGCGCAACTAAATTTAACTTAACTTTTGAAATCGAAAAATGGATAGCCCTGTGTTAGTTAATTTCGAGCCAAATTTTGATTTATACTAACTGGTTTTTCGCTACGGTAAAGGCAACGGTAAAAAACGAGCGTTTTAAAAACCACCTTTCGAAAAGCCTCTTAACTCTTCAGATTGCTTGTTAGAGGAGACCTGAAGAAAATCAAATATTATTGCATTGGGAATGTCAAAAAACATTTCAGGCATAAAATACCATTTCGAAATGGCTGTTATCTCAAAAACTGTAATAGATGTGCACAAAAGTTTTAATCTACTTAAGTTAGGTTAAAGTTAGTTGAAAATACAAAATACAAAAGCGGTGATTCAAACGTATACACCTTTTGTTCATTATACGGTGACTATGGTCGTCATAATCGATCTACTGTGCCAGTAATTGGCAAGATTGTAAAGAAGTTTTAAGAGACTGACAGATGTGAGCGTGACAGATATGATCAGGCCTGTGCATCATGACATTGTGCGCACCGCGACACTGCCGAAAATGTCGCTTCTGTTAGTGAAAGTGTGGCGAATAATCTGATTGTCAATTCAAAGCGCTATTGCCGTATAATAACCTACTTTTTTTGGCCTGCAATTGAAGATTATGAACTGTACGATATGTAGTTTCAACTTGATGGTGCCACGAGCCTCACAAAAAGATCGATTTGGGCTTTATTGTATGAGAAATTTCCAAAAAGCAAAATTTCACGTTATGGCGACGTCAATTGGCCACCAAATTCATACGATTTGAAGCCGTTAGACATCTTTGTGTGGCGTTGAAGCATTTGGAATCCAACACTCCTCAAGTCATCGCCGAGATACTGCCCTAAATGTGCGTGGGTAGGCGGGTGTTTCCTAGTATGCTTTGTACCGCTTACCCCTAAAACGCAAGCCTCTCTACCCGATCCTGTCATTAAGCAGGCAAAGGATGATGCTTGCGTACAAAAACAAAGTAGTGTGGCCTTGTGCCAGGCGCCCTAGGAACAGGTGGATTATGTCTTGGGATTCACCTATAATATGGCATCAAACTGATCTTGGAACTCGTTTTTCGAAAACCAAGTAAAGGGGTGAGTCATATCTAAAAAGACACAGCCTGGCAACAGGTGCGGTTATAGAGAAGCCGTCGGGAGATATCAGAAGATTTATCTTTTCCGTTTTTAATAGTTGTAAGACTAGAGAGATCTGGTTAATACACTTTGATTGGAGCATGGCAAGCTTTGCTTTGTTGATATTCTCTCCTCGGACATTAAAAATCTATGCCGTAGATAATAGATTACCAGTTCCATGCGAGGTATGATAAAGCAAAACTATAGTAGCTTGTCTGCGAAACCCAGACCAGAGGGTTCTTCTTTTCTGGTAGCACGGGTGACCAGGGGCACAAGGAACATAGTTCTTTCCCGGTCAATGGTGTTGAACCCCTTGTGGGAGCATCGTGCTGGTTGTGGTTGCCCGAACAAGTGTTTTCAGTGCTTTTGCGTTGCTTCAGGTTGCGTTGGTGAAGGAAGGCAGAAGCTTGGAAAACACTGTTCATGTCTATCCGAGGTCTTCCTAGATTACCTCAACTCCTAACCTGGAAGTAGCTCACTTCATACCAAGTGACTACAACGGTACTTTGGCCGAGAGAGGGAGTGGGACCTGAGGAAGTTTTTCCAAGGGACCTACTTCTAATCTCTGGTAGTTTGACTAATCCTTTCGGGATTAGTTTGGATACCCCAAAGGGGCGCTTGCTGTCGCTAGAAGAAAGAAAGAACATATAACCAAGAAAAAGATAATGGAAAACAGCACCTGTGTGATGGCACACCATGGGTAAGGCCTTCCAGGCGAGACTCATGTAAAACGTAAACATTTGATTTGCCCGAAATGTGCGAGAGAGTAGTCGAAAACTACTCAAAAAAGATGCAATGCTGCAACCGATACAGAGGCTGCAACCAGTGACATTGTATTGGCAAGCTTTATGTGTGCTGGATAACCCGGTACTGCAGCAGGCCATTTCGAAGCGACCGTTACCTCAACTACTGTGATGAATGTCAGTCTATTTCAGTGATTTACATACTTATAACTTCAACCTGTATTATTTTATTGAAGTTTAATAGCTTTATTTTATAATATATGCCAATTAATGATGCGTATGGCGCCAAATATTCACAACGCATTTGCGAATATTATTGAAAAACTATGAAAAACCATATTCGTATAATATAATATAATGCAGAACAATTTTATTAAGTCCCCTTTTAAAAGGAGTATAATAAAGATTCTTATAAAAACGATTGAGCGTCGTATTTCACGTGTTGTCAAGACGACTGATTAACTAAACTCTATCGTTGAATTTAAAATTCACAGTTGATACCACAGTCAGCATTGTATAAAATGGGGGCAGAATACTTTTTAACCTAACCTATGTACGAGTACAGTTGAAATCGCGGTAAAATTGTAAGATGGCATTAGCCAGCAAAACTTCTTTGTAGTAAATATGGAGTGTATTTTAAAAAGACGGCGAAATTAGCCCAGATTTTCAAGTTACATTACGGTATACCAAATGGTAAGACTGGCGTAATTTTAGGCTGATAAAAATATGAATTGTAAGTTATAGACTGATAATTTGTTTTGGGCAAGTTAGTCACTGTGAATGAAAAAAGGGAAAGATATCTTATAATGTTTCATTGCCAAACTTTATTGTATGATAAAATTACAATAGACGAAGTTTTAGCACAGGTTAGGGTCAGTTAAGCATGGCTACCTGAAGCGAAAGGGTTAACTGTCCCACTGATATCAGTCAGATTAAACGATACAAATCTGCCAAATTTTAGATGAACCGGTAAAAATAATATTTTTTTTTGTTTGTTTTTTTTTTCGAATCCACCGTTTTGTATGGAAGGCATCGGAAGGAACATGTTGAGCTTAGAAGAGTAAATTTTGTGGAGTCTGTATCGAAGGTAGCAAAACAGTTGAGATTATTTCACTAAATTATTGCATTAAATTATAATAAGGGAAAAATATTAGGCGAAAAGTTTTAGTAGATTGGCTATAATACTTCAAGGTTCTTACTAACAATTGCTGCTAACTACTACACAATAAAATAAGCAAAATTATGATTTATTACAAATTGTCTATAACTTATTGTTTTAGAAATTATGGGGAACACAAGGACTTTCACGAAGTCACCTAACTTGTATGTGTGTTACCATAGAGGACGACAATGTATACCATTTTAATTAGAAGAGCTAAGTTTAGTAATAGGCTGATGCTTACTAGGTTATACTAAACTTTGTACAATTGAATGAATGATATAAATATAGGAATAGGAAAAGGCAGTGTTATCTGATCGATTTTTCTACATTTTATATTATATATATTATATTATATAGAATTATAGTTCAGTGCAAGTGATAAAAATGTAAGACCGCATAGTGGACAAGTTGGAGTTTGCCAGGAGAAATTAAATTTCGATAGATCGGATAATTTGTATGGAATGTGTCAGGAAGTAATGCAGTGTTTTTTTAAACGCGTGGTAATATGTACATAAATTTATCAAACGCATGATGTGTGCAAAATTTTGGGTGTATTCAGCACAAATGCTTGAAAGGTATGAACCTAAGAATATATGGATTAAAACGATCATTTGCATAGGAGATGAAGGAATGGGGACGGTTACCTTGCCGATTTTTCTCGAGTTTTATCGAGCATCATGGATCAATACTGTTATCTACGAAATAGGCGTTATAAAAAAAAATTGAAACCTTTCATTCCCTACTTTAATAAATGTTTGCTAGTACCGAAGTTAAGCAAATCTAGTACAGCTGAATTATACTAGGGTGGTCCTAAAGTTGGTCGACCTATCAAAGAAGACACTATAAAGTTGGGGCACCATTTTGTTTATATTTTAACATAATCTCCTTTTAGGTCGATATACTAATTTCAGCGATGTTTAATAGCTTTTATTCCCTGTTTATGGTAAGAACTGTCAAATTCCTTAAAATCACACAGACTTCACCTCTTCATTGTTGGCAAATCTTTTACTACCGAGACATTTTTTTGAAGTTTTGATATAGAAAATAGTCTTTGATGAAGCATTTCGAACTTTAATTCATCAATTTTGGCCATCGTAATAGTGGATGTGTGAACAGGAGCAGTGTGAACTGGAGTCTTGATGAAACAACACTTTCTTTTTCGCCAAATGCGGCCTTTTTTGCACAATTTCACCACCTAAACGCTTCATCACCTAAAAAATAGTTAGCATAATATTCGCTATTAATGGTTTTTCCTTTCTGAAAATAATCGGTGAAAATAGTCCCATGCGCATCGCACAACCGAAGCTAGATGAAACCGTTTTCGCCTTCTTTGGACACGATTCTCCCATTCTAGTCCACTGCTTTGACTGTTCCTTTGTCTTAGGTATGAAGTGGTGGACCCATGTCTCATTCATGGTTACATGGCGACAAAATATCGCCAAACCTACCAAACTTTACTGAAATATCTTCAAGACGCTGTTTTTGCTTTTTTTAAGCAAGCGCGGCACCTATCTTGCGCTCAGTTTTCACATCTTCGGTCAATATACGATGTATAGCAATTTATGAAATGCCTATCATTTCAACTAGCGTGGGCATCTCAATTGGTCAACCACTACCGTGTTCGTCTTGGCAGATCGTACGGCCTCGTTTAAACTCTGCTATCCAATATTTTACAGCAGTAAATGAAGGAGCACACTCTCTCAGAGTAGAATCTCTCCCGGTTTTAATATTGATTCAACTGAAACATTTTAAATGGAAATATTGATTTACTTAACGGTAACCAATTTATTCCATGTTTACAAATTAACTGAGATCATTTATTTTCATGACTCAAGTAAAAATTCTAAAAAACTGCTGGCATTATCTGTACGTCAGATCAGCTAGTTTTGGGACCGCTCTTATACGAGAAGGAGCACGGCTAGTTGCTCAATTTTGTTTATAACTTACAAAGAATTACAAGTAAATAGATTGATAATAACCTAAGTTAACGTGGCATACCAATTAGAAATTGTAGAAGAAAAATTGTAGCTCATCTACAATCCGCTGTTATGAACTGACCAGATATTGAGATGTGCCAAGTTTTGAAAAATTTAGCAACATTTTTCGCAAAAATTGATCCTGGAGCAAAATTTCAGATTTCTTGTTGGAATGTTCGAGCCGTAATATTTATTTTATCTGAATTCGCTTTTTTAACCATATATCGTCTTTTATGAAACAGTTCCCTATAGGTTTCAAACCTACATATTTGTTAACTGCAGTATAAATCCTTTCAGATTCAGATATTAATTTTTTGTTAAAAAATTTGTCTCTGATTTTTTAGATAATTTTCATAAATATTACACAGTAAACCCCCATCATAAACACACAATTGTATGTTTTTCTCCCACTTTCATTTCAGGTATGTCATCGTCAAATGCTACACAAATCAACATTGGTATTGTATACAGAATCTACCGTGCCACCCATGCAGGCATTTGTAATAAACTTAACCATAAGAATCTTAATTCACAGCTGTCAAAAGTTCCTTACAAAGTTTACTGAAATTTTCCGGAAATTCTTGGTTGCACCATGCGAAGCACGATGTGGTACCCAAGAGAAAAAAAGAGTTATGGTGGATTTAAAATGTAAAACTTTGTACAAAAAAAAAAAAAAAAAAAAAATATGAAATTCGAAATGTTTTACGCTCTGGTTATGACTAATGAAAATACGAAAGATCTAAGTTTGTGAAGGCACATCTGGGAATATTTATTTATAAATATGATCAAATGACATGATGTAGGAGGAATTGTCAATATAATCGAAATGCAAGTACGAGGAGGCCAGAAAAATTCTCTTATTTAACTCGAAATCTGTAAACGAGAATTTTTTGAATTTAAAAGTTTAACAGTCATATCAGTTATATTTAAGCCGGTGATGGCCAACTGTAACACAATCTTCAAAGCAGCTCTTCAATTCCTCTCATAGCCGCATTAGCGACCTTATTTATAATATTGAATTGACAAACATTAAGATGGATTCGATAGGATAGATATGTTTATTATTCATTTACCTGAGGAAATGGAGTTACAAATAAATACTATATTAGTATAACGGCTGTTTGGAGCCGTTATTATTTTTAATTTTTTTAAATGATATTTATAATATGAATCTTGTTGGTAAAATGTTCATGTTTACAAATGACGTTTGCTTATTTTACCTATATAGATATGATTTGACTTTAAAAACTAACATGGAACGGGATATTACCCTAATAGTTGAATATCATATAGTGAACAAATTTGTTTTAAATCCAAATAAAACAAAATTAATATGACTTAGATCACTTGCCAATGCATTAAATAATAATTTTAATATTTTCGTTGATGGTAAAATAATTACTGAAACTTACGGGTTTAAATGCTTATTGATTATTTTGCAGAACAATCTCCCTTGGGATTGACATATAACTGAAGTTAAATCAAAAATAGTGCCGGTCATTGGTTTTTATACAAAATGAAATTGAAATTACACGTGGAAGCTAAAATATTAATTTATCAAGCCCTTATTCAAGGCTGCTTTTTATCTCAAGCTTAATTATACTATTAAATAATATTTAAGTTAATAAATACTTTGTATATGTTTCTTGTCAACTTGTCCCAAACAAGGTTTAAAGGCGCTGAGGCCATTTTTAGTCTGATATATATTTGTACATGAACAGTTAATAAATAGTATATAATAATAACAATAATATAAGAATAATAACAAGGAAGCGTCTAAAGTAAAAGTAAAAAGGTACTGTCCAAACGTGTTTCAAGACTTTTGTAACCGATGGAGTGATGTCCATCTGTCTGGTTGGCAGATATTTTCAATAACTCTCGTACACTTTTATGAAACTTCTTAAAACATGGCAGATCGTAGCCACAGATTGTACAAAGGTTAAATCGATCCATGCCCCCTGGTACCTCTCTATAACTTCTCATTCGCAGATTTCAGTAACTTAAATATTTATCCATTATATTGCTTCGTAATCCTACGAGTACGGTCCCGGAACTAACGGACCTGACATATAGATGGTGCCAGTAGTTTGAAAATAAAACTATTTTGGGAAAAAGTGGTAACCTTATAAAACATATGTTTTAACTTTTAAGGCGCCACGAGGTTTAGTATTTTCATCTGAACCATCAAAAGTAAACGATCTTATTGAATTCGTAAACATGGAAACAATTGGTCAACGTTATGTAATTCAATATTTCCATTCGGCCAATGTTAAGGCCGAGTTAGATTATACTTTGTGGGAAACTGCTCCTTCGCTTACGGTTGCAAAATATTAACTAGCAAAGTTTAAAAGAGGTCATATGAACTGACAAGACGAACAACGTAGTGGTCTACCAATTGAGGTTCCCACGGCTGACACGGTTAAGTAAATCCACAAATTGGTGTTATATGATCGTCGGCTGAAGGAGCGTGAAGAAATGGTTCGGTGGTAAGTGAGTTGACAACAAGAAGAGGTGGAGTCTGCGGTTGATGGCTATTGTAAGAAGTATGACAGTTTTTACCATAATCAAACTACGGAAGCTATTGAATATTGCTGAAAAAGCGTATAAGAGCTAAAAGGCGATTATGTTAAAAAAATGAAAGAAATTGTTTGCAACTTTTTTGTGTCTTCTTTGTTAGGTTGGTTAGTTTTAGGACCTCCATCGTATGTCGATCTGGGCATGTCAGTACATATGCACGCTGCTCTGCTGAAATCAGTGTAGAGATGATAACTGTTGTGCTAAAAAACTGAGATTTTACATGAAGACGTCTTATACATATTCTCACTCTTGATTCAAAATTTTCAAAAAATTTGAATATTTCAGATTTTTTTCTGTCAATTTTACAATTTAATCGTCAATTATAAATAATCTACATATTTTATTTAAATACCTAGCGGTATTTTCGTCTGTTAATATTAAATGTTCACCAAATTTGGACCTGATCAGAGCCGCTTAGTGTCATTAAGCGCATTCAGGAGATTCGTTCTTAGATAGAAAAAAATGACTGGTCTAGATTCTTTGGAACCAGATTGACGTAGCCAAAAAGCATGATGCATGGAATACATGTGCTGTTTGGCATTCACCGAATATTTTAACAGGTTCAAATTTAGAACAAAATCTGTAAAATAAGCGTTGCTATATTAAGCTCTATTGATGCTGTCATTAGTCTTACGTCGATGATGTTTCTAAAACCTGAAAAAGGTATATTTCATAAAAAAAAAAAACTTTGAAAAACAATAAAAAATTTTTTGATTTAAAGTTTAAAGTTTATAATATCCCAGTAAAAACAAAGCATTCAGGGTAGTTAAAAAGGTCTACTGGGTAGTTAAAAAAGCCTGAAAAAATAAATAATCATCAATGCATTTAGCATAGGATTGTTTTGGGACAAATGCTGCTGTTTTTGGCACCTTTCCATTGTCTTTTAAAAAGATCAATGAAAACTATCTAGATCATTTTCTGATAATTTTCTCCTTTTTGTACGAATTCACACAACTAATTAACTTAAGTTATTAATGAACAACAAACAACTTTAACTTTAAACAACTTTAAATTTTTGCATCGGAAACAAAAGCAAATATTAAAAATGCTCAATATTCTTACAACGACTGTCGATTATAATGCTTTTATTTTATCGGTCGCTTTGGAATAATTAAAAAGAGCTTCCCAATAGGCGGAAAATATGTCCATATAGCATTTGAGGAAGCTATGAAAATATTATTCTCTGGAATAACTTCCACTCTACTTAATATGATGTGGATATTTTTTGTTGGTCCTCTCGTTTAAAGTTTGCATGCAACTGTCTACGACATTTGTTTCATTTGTGCCTCGTACATTCGGTTCGAATATGTACGAATACAACTTTTATTTGATGAACTTGTATGCATGCATGCAGGGGGTATGCATGGCTTTTTACACCATATTTAATTTTATTTTTATTATTTCTAGTTGTACATATATTTGTATTTACAGAAGTTATTGTTATTTATTTACATGTCTTTCAACATAGTGCCGTTCCCTTGCTTATGGCTCTTGTTAAATATAGGGGAAACTTTTACACAGAAAATAAGGCGAAACTAATGTGGCTCTCAAACTCATGTTGACTTTCAAAAGCTAAATATGTTTAATTTAATGTTGAGGATTTTCAACTAGGTGAACTGCCTTACAGAGATACCCTCAACTGAATTTATTTTATCGCAGAATGCCTGAGAAAATGAAAACTGTTCTTTATATCTAATGAGATAATAATTTTGCCATTGTGATGATCGATATTACATGCCAAGTTATGTCTACATTTACGATAAAGATAGAACCAGTAAAGAAATTTCAGTTAGACGTCTGCATACTATGCAGAATGTTTTCTGGCAAATTATTAAGCAGTTTTATAATAGTTTGTTAAGCAGTCAATCAGAAAGGCGGGCATTGCCCAACAGACTTAAAAAGTCATGAAATACTTTTGATCAAAAACGCTTGATATCTTAATCGCTTCTTTCTTGGAGTTACATTTTTTGCCGCATCAATTTGTTATACCTTCATTTCTTCGGGGGGAAAACACCAACAACTTGTATACGAGTATGTATTTTTAAATTGTTATAAAATAAGTTCATAAATGTAAGTTTTATAAACGAATTCATCTTATTATGAACGCCTGATAAATTTTACGAATTTCTCATAAAAATAATATTATTTTGATAAAGATTTTTTTAACATATTGTAAAATTCTGTACAATATATAATAATATAATATTAGGCCTCAACACCAGAAGGCATTATTGAGGCATGCTGGCAACAAGTTTCACGTGTCCACTAACTACAATACACAATTTAAAGTAAAATATATTAACGAGTGAGTTCTGTTGATTAATTAGTTAAGAGTTCATATTTTTTGAAAACATTGGAATTACATAAGAAGCATCTGCAAGTTTTGTTATACAAGGTAATCCTTCACTTTATATATTATATATTACTTACATTTTTAATAGTCATTGGTAAATTATTGTATTTAAAACTATCCAAATATTCTATACGCTGTTTAGTGATCTCTAATCTGCACCTCACAACTTTCAAATTATTAAAACCTCTTGTGCGAAAATTAGTTTGATTTTGTGTAAATTCAATCATTCAGCATCCAATTTTATTTAAAGATTTATATACATACATAACAAGTACTTTACGTGCAGGTAATACAGGAACGTTTATATCCTTATTTAATTTAGATTTATGAAATTTCTTCTCATTTATAAATCATGTTGCAGACCATTTACAAATATGCAGAGTGCATGAATGAAAGGATATAACTTCTATAAAACTATGTTTTGAGCTAAAGCTTTTTTACGAATTGGAAATTGTAATGGTATTACTCACTATATCCTCCAACCTACGATAGAGGAATACTCAGTTTGCTGTTTCGATTGTAACAAATAAGCTGGCTTCGAAGTGCAATTTAATAACACCATCAATCAAAATTTCGGGAAATGTTGTAAATTAAGCAGTATTGAAATTTCAGTCAGGTAAATTGACTTACATTCGCCTTCATCCAACGTTTTTTGTGTTGCTGCAAAAAATATCTGAATTAAAGATAAATAACAGAAGAAAATTTTAAACCTTCTGAAGTCCTTCGTTTGGGTCATGGAATATAATCGATTTTTGGTAAATTGACCAATTTGGATATGTGATACCCTAAGGGGCGTGGCAGTTCAATTTATTTCCATGTCCAGTACTAAATGTCTGATGTGAGCTTAATTTTAATGAATATAGTGCAATTGAATGAAGAATTGGAATTTAGAAATATGTAAGTTAAATTAGCTGATTTGTAAGGGAGGTACCAGAAAGGTGGTGGTCGATTTTTTACATATTATCCAGTATTGTAACACAATATAATCGATGAGCATTTACTAAACTTCAAGCTTCGAATTGTGTTTCATAGTAGAAAATCAAATTTCGATGAATCGAACTATTTTTAGGAGATGTCAGAAGGAGTATCGATGCAGCCCATTTACAACCTAATTACAATCTAACAAAATATTAGGCTGTGGAAAGTTTTAAAAAGTTCGTAAATATTTGCAACAGTTATCGTGTCCACTATCCACCTAGCCAGGTAAACGGACGTCGCTCAATCAACTTAAAAGCCATGAAACACATTTCATCAAAAAATATTTGAGTTTTAAACGCTTTCTTCGGGATGTTCTTATATAAAAAACAAAATGTAGTTTAATGAAAAAAAGAAACACATTTAACTTTCATGGAAATTCTAAAGCAGTATTAGGTTCTTATTTACAACCTATTTTAATCGCAGTCATTTTACATTCAATGTTAACTTTTTATATGCAACACCATAGGATGAAGGGATACTCACTTCGGCTAGAATTTTGACTGAAATATATCCCATATTCATAAGCAAGTTAAGTTTGAAACTGGATCAAATCTGCCTGGAGGGAATGAAATGATCCATACAAAGGCTTGATATGCTTTTGGTAAATTTTGAATTTGTCAAGATATTTATAATAATTTTTACATCATCGATAGTTAAAATCAATATAAAATGATGTTTTATAGAGATTAGAGCGGCCAATTCCAACTCGTATACTAATAATTAATTATTTATTACTAATTAAGCTGCTCCAATCGTGTTAAAAACCACAAAAATTTAAATTTCCACAGGAAAAATGGGTTAGTCGGTATATAAAATACTACAAGAAGTCTTTTCTGACACGCCAGTTCGACTGAATTCGCTATTGAAGTGATGGGCATTTTCAATATTCAAGAATTGTGTCATTTATTCACCAATTATAAGCTATAAATAGTATAGCGGAAGCTAATATATAGCATAATGGACCATTCTGACCTATATAACCCTTTAAGGAGCCATCAAAATTGTGGGCATGATTACTGAAAAATTAGGGAAAAAAATTCTCATTTTTATTGGAAATGGGAGCTACATCGACACACACCTAAAATGTATGGTTAAGGCACTCTCAGACTTGCCCACCTAATTGAGTTTGGATGGGTAAACCATCCTTTATACAATAGAATGGAAAAAATGGAACAATGAAACTAATTTCCCCATATAAGTACTGAACCAAGTTTTGGAAAATTATAAATAATTTCGCCATTTATTATTTAAATCTTACCACCAACTCTCACAAATTTTATCGAAAAAAAAACGGGCATAAACGACAAATTAACTATGAAATTATATAATTTTTGATACATTCACTTATATGGCAATGACTCGATCCGTCGCCAATGAAATGCAGATATTTAATAAAGTTTTGTGAACCCTTGAAAGGAAATATTCACCAATGCCTTCTTTTCATCAACATTTTCGGCACATATTCGTTAACCAAAAGAAAGATCCCTTTGTAATTGATAGATGAAGGTCTTAGTCATGCCAGTTCATATGCATTTTATTGGTACTGTGATTATTTTGGCACGTTATTACTGAAAATTTCTAAAGAATATGACTGGAAAAAATGACTAAATTCACTATTTTCGTTTGGGAATAGGCCACGATAACTTATCTCACGGTGGTATTATGAATCCAACTCTCCTGGAATGCGTGAATGAGGTTCTCTCTACTTATATTTGTTAAATTGGTCAAATTGTGTCCAAAATGGGCGTGAGAATATATCTATGCCCAACTCCAGGTAAGGATATATCATATGGTTATTATTCTACCATATAGTTAACAAGCGGTTGAGTTAAACTGAATGCATAGTTTGGCAGATCATAGTTGGAACCTGTATCGACGTATCTCTTCTGATAGCTCCCATACAAATTTACCTATTTTCCAAAATTAAATTTTTCCCTGCGGTTCCTATTTCGTAGGCTGCAGTGACCAGTGACTTCTTCTCCCTTGTTTTGAGCTATAATTCTTAGTAAAATCTGGGAAAATTGATCTGTTAACCATGTCCTTCTGATACCTCCCACACAAATGACCGATCTAACTCATACATTATTAGGCCCGTATTTTCTGTACGTTTGCACTAAATCCATTTGAATTTTGTTCACGTTAGTTCACGTAATATTTAAGAACGTCAAATACAAGTTTTCCAATTTTCCCAAATTCAAATTTTTCTCCATTGTATCACAAGTAAACTATAGCGGTTGCTAACACTTAATTGTAATACTCAGGTTTTCTGGTATCATCCATAAAATTAACTAATTTCACCCAAATTCTCTTAGATTCATAACTTTTAACCGATTGTACTAAATACTCGTACATTAATTAATAGGATTTATTGAAAATAACCCAGCTATTGCCTACTTCCAATGTATAGGTAAAAGCTTGTTGGATGAAGGTATATGTGAATCAGTTCACCTGACTGAAATTTCAGTAATGGATTTGACTCAATTTGATAATTTTTTAGAATTCACATTTTTTTTATGGTAGCTTAAAAAATTGTATCTGGAATCCGTATTCTTGTGCTCATTCTCTGCTGGAGTTAATTTTTAATTTTACTAAATCATAACTCGTTTACCCTGAGTACTTTGATAAAAGGCGAAATGGTCTATGGAAAACCAATCGAATTCAAAGATTAATTGTAGAAACGAGGAAGTCGACATGGAGGTGCCGAAGAATACTAAGAAGATTCCGATTGAAGATTCAAAACCCCATAAGCCGAAACTGAAATATGAAAGCACTCCAGATCCATTTGTAATTTTGTTTTGCCAGAGAGTAACAAAACAACTGATACGAAGAATCCCTCTTTTGTAAATATTGTAGACTAGTGCAAATGATTCAAATTGACAATTTTCTAGCAGGTATAAGTTAACTAGTGTGTGACTCATTTTAAGTAGTTAACCAGTTTTTAACCCATTTTGTTCTGCTTACCTTATTCATTTACTTTACCTTGTAGTAATAAATGATACAGTGACGAAAATTGCTTCGTCTCGCAAAATGTCAAAATTTTCTTTGTATAATTCTTGTTATCCTCCGTGGTGTTTGCATCGTCCTTGTCGTAATCACAATGAACCTCTATATTTATTTTCCCATCCTGACATTGCGAGTGGCAAAAAAATCTGCAGTTTTTTTCCAACGAAACAAACTCATCACTAGCAAATGTGCTGAATATGGTGTGCATGCATTTTTAGTCTGTATTTGTTTTTCATTTTTTTTTCTTATTCCTCACATAGCAAGGATACAACTACATCAAGTGGCAACCACTGCTACTAACATTTAGCAGTAGTTGTTTTTCATCTCACAATTGTGATTGTTGGCAACAATCGTACGAGCATGTGAGAAGAGCTCCTCTTTTTTTATACCAAACCAAGTGTATCCAATTTTATATACACAATAACGATCCGTGGATGTAGTTTTATGTGTGTACATATGCTGATATCTGTTAGTAGTCGTGAGTTTTTATAGTGTGTTCTCCAACAGCTACCGGGATTTCGCAGACAGTTGTCTCTGCAGTTGTGGCGCTGCATACGAACTAAGTAACATTTGTCGAATGCATTGTGGTAGACGTTATTTTTTGTGGATACAATGAAGTCGTTTTTTGGCTTTAATCTGCTTAAAGTAGTTGCAGTTTTATGACTATCTGTTTATACAATATTAAGTGTTTATGTTTTATGTAACGTAAACTGATATTAGATTCGTTGGTGTGTAACAACATTATGAATATTTCTTAATGACATCACTAAAGTGACTTAAAGTTGTGCTATCCATGAATGACATTATAATTTAGTCAATTACACTGTAACCTTTATAGTACTGTAAAGTATGATACCGTATTGCCAATAATAGGCAAGACGTCTCAGATGTTACTGGTGGCGAAAACACTTAACTGTGCAATAAATTGAATTCGAAATGTACACGTAGTAACATTTGCTTTGTAGATGTTAAGCAGTTTTCAAAATGTTTCATTAAACGAAAGTTTGTTTGGTTGTTCAGCGGAAATTTAGGACATTTTATGGAAATTAAGAAATTTTATGGAAATTATTTCAAACGGATTAGAAATTTTACCTGGTCTTCGTAGTATGACTCTTATTATCAAATTGTAGAATACAGCTTTGTACAATTTTTTTATTAAAGTATATTGGCCTTTTTTGTAGGGATAATCCATTTGAAACTGTAGGCGGAGTAGACAATAAATTTGTTTTTGCTTAACAGTCAGCATATTCCGCGACTATATTCAAATTTTTGGTGCATGTTTCACAAGGAATCATAGAGGCCCAAAAATATATTGATTGCATTATTCAAAACGAATTAAAGATGATGTGAGACCAGTCTGCAAATCCGTTTTTGTACAAACCAGGAATCTCGCCTTAAAACGAGTAAAATTTGTGATTTAAAGACAAAATTTTAAATCAAAATTATGAATGAACACGAGCAGTTACGAAGATTAATATTCTAAAAGAATATCTGTATCCACGACCGAATAAATATTTCAACACATCACTATTTTAAGGACATCGTTATACATTTATAATATAAATTTTAACTTCATGATGCATTCCACGGTAATTAAAGCTCTTGATGACGGGAATAAACGTAAGTAGATGATAGTGATTGTCAACTTAAATTAATTTACTTACATAATTATAATTATCTTAATTATCGGGACATATATCTTTCATCATATTCTGTTTGTCTATGTGTTATAGATTTCAATTCATACTTCTGCCAATATTTGATAACCGATTCTTTAGCTTCTTAAACTTGCCTCGTTTTTAACATTGTTATTACTATCAAGACAAAATGCAGTTTTAATTCAATAATAAGTTAACAATTTGTACACGAAAATGAATGCCCAATTTTTCTTTCTAAACGTGGGCTGACAACGTCACGTAGAATCGGCAAGGTAGAGTGAGCGATCGTGACTACAATGAGGAGTTACAAACCATCTTAATCGCTTCTCGCTTCTTTAAACTTTCGTTAGATCAAAAATAATTTCTTTTGAAACGAATTTGGTAATGTTTTTCTTTTGAGAATATCGTCCATATGTAGTAAAGCTACCTAAAAGTTGTATACTTTATGTAATGGTTAGGTTTAAACTCTTTCGGCAGGAACACCCCTAAACCCTGAGCACAGCCGGAAATAAAGGTAGCATGAACATTATAGTGATGGTTGTTACACTATTTTTTCTTTTGGATTCAGTGACATTATTCGATATATGAAATAAATAAATTTAAAAAAATTTCTTATTCTGAATGTTATGTTGAACTATCATCTCAACAATCAAGTCTTTAAAATCCTAGTCACAATTGGATGCGCCAAAAATGCAAATTCAAAAGTGTCTAAAGCGCCAAATGTGTTTTGACCATGACTTTTAAGTCGATTAAGCGCTGTTCTTTTGCCTAGACGGCGGGATGGCAGACACGATAACTGCCGTAAATTTTTATAAAAATCTTTAAACTTAGCCTTGAAGATCGACTTAAACCATATATTTTTAGCTTCATTGTCTTCAAGCGGATATACTAAATGTATTCAGTTATTTTTGCACACATCATATGTTTGGTAAAATTGCTTAATTGCCTTCATACAAATTGATCGTTTTATCGAAATTTAATTTTTCCCTACAAACCCTAATTCGTACAATACAGTAAGCTTATTAGAAAAATGTGAAATAACCTACTGGATGGTCCCAATTTATCCTGTACCACGCAAATAAAAGTTTAATTTAATCCGTGTGTTTTTACCTTCATATCTTTCACGCAGACGTTTTGAATTCATCCAGATTGACCGATGTTTCGAAATTTTAGCCATTTTTGATTTGTGTAGTCAATATATATGAGTCAATAAACTTTGAACAAATATTGTTAGCCAATCGGTTGTTATGAATTAGTTTGACCATCAAATATATTTTGATTTTTGAGGTTGGTTTAACAAATAAGTTCTGATTTTAATATCCAAACTTTTAGTAACGAAAAAATGGTAAAAATCATGTAGAGCTTAATGGAATAACTACTTGGTTTGCATAAAAAATCATAAACAATTTGTTAAAATCCGTCAATAGACTACTGATGCATGCATAGTTTCGTTTATAGGTGTTTCTTGAAACTATTTGTGGGGAACAACAGATTCATATGTTTTGAACCAAACTATCCGCAGAAGGTATACTACTTTGTTTGCTTATAACTTTTGATTAAATGAAAGGGAATAGATCTTATATTGATAAATATTTTATTTAATGTCGGCAGTAATGTATGGAATACAATATCAGATAAATGTCCGCCACAAAAAGAAGTCCGAAGCACTCAAGTCAGGCGACCGTGAAGGCCAATCAACTTCACCATTTCTTGAAATGACTTGTTGTGGAAAGAGGTCTCGCAGTAATTCCATTGTAATTCTGGATGTATGCGACGTCACACCGTCTTATAGATACCATATGTTAATCAAGCCCAAAGCATCCAGTTGTGGCGTTAAAAAGTTTCCAATCATATAACGATATTGATCCCCATTGACAGTTGCAGTTACCGACAGTTTCAAAGAAGTAAGGTCCAATGATTCCTCCTGACCATACTGCATACTAGACTGTCACTTTTAATGGATGCAAAGGTGACTGATGAATAATTTAAGGGGTTTCAATTGCCCAGAACCGACTATTCTGTTTATTCACATGCCCATTCAAATGAAAATGTGTCTCGTCCCTCATTATGATTTTTTCATGAAAATCGGGGTTGTCATGTGCGAGCTGTAACATCCTATTGGCTTATGTACGGCGGCGTAAATGGTCTTGTGAAAGAAGCTCTTGTGTCAACTGAATTTTAAATGGAAACAAATGCAATTCCTTGCGCAAAATTGTGGCCAAAGTTGTTCTTTAAAAACCAAGCTCTTGAGTATGGCGTCGAATTGAGGTTGATGGATTGTTCTGAACACTTTCTTGAGCAGCAGTAACGTTTTCAGCCGATCTTACAGTACGTTATGGTCCATGCTTGACCCTCTCAGCTACAGACCCCCTTTCTTCAAAATCATTCACTACACGATAAATAGTGCGCCTTGTTGGCACTTTGTTTCTCCCAAAAATGCCACGTAACTTTCTTATTGCCACAGTAATCGATGATTGATTTTGATAAAATATTTTAATGATTAAAACACGTTGGTTTATCGAATATTTTTCAATAATAAATTTGCCACATCTCTACTTCACGGCTGCCAAATATGAACCGTCAAGACTAATGTTTACCAAAACGGCGGCAAAACAAAGTAGTATACCTTCCCGACGGACACCCTGTATATAGGATCACATCATATCCCAACACTGTCATTCGGGAATAAAAGTTGAATCTGTTACTTGTACGCTCATAAAACAAAAAACAAAAAAAAAAAACATACTGAATTTGAGTTGAAAACCTACTCAAAATAAATATATCAAATCTACTCAATACTAGTAAATTTGTGCTTGAAAGTACGTAAATACTTAAAATAAATACCCAAATTTCCTCGAACATATTTTTACTTATTACGAGTAAAGATGTACAGGATGGCGCACCAATTGCTCTACAATAAGAAATTCATATAATATTATTTTAGTCAATGTATTTCATTAATTTTTGTATTGTACAGAAAATTAAATTTTTAAAATCGACTTAATTGTTGTTTTAATGGACTGATTAAATTCAGTTAAATTCCTTGGTTTTGTTTTGTACACCTTCACATAACCCCATAAAAAAAGAGTCTGGTGCTGTCAGGTTAGGTGACCTTGGGGACCAGCGGAAAGTGGAGTTTCTGGATATTAATTTGTTTGGGAATATTCGTCGGTGCAATTGCTCCATCTTGCTGGAACCAAATGTTGTTGAAACGGATACGGATATTCGGCGCACTCTTGGGTAAAACGATTCCTTTACCATTTTTAAACAACGCACGATTCGTGCGCCACACTGTAATTGGCGCCATATGGATATCAATTTTATCCAATTTGAGTTAGTTTTAACTCACAATTTTTTGAGTGTATAACAAATTTTTTCCCATTGCATATAATGAGAGACCAATTTGCATATATTGAAACACACACACAACCCATATTACGTCACGGATGACCTATTGACAGTTAAGTGAGAGCAGCAGAAACGTTCTTTTTTTGTACGTAATATAAAAACCTTGCCGATATTTCCAGTGAAAATTCGTAATTTATTCATGTTCTTACAAAAAGTTGGTTAAGGATTTAGTCCTGCCGGTATATATTAACTACCACATATATACCTTTCAGTCACTGTATACAAGATCCAATTGTATGAAAAAAAACACAGAAAATGTTTATTACTAAAAAGCCGGATTCAATACTTGGGTGGGCAAGATGTTTCCTCCCGCACCGATGTCGCCTACTTTCGATTCTTAATGTAGTGGACGTTGTACCGGCCCATCGCCCTATAAGTGGGTGGGAGCTCTCTTAAAAAACATGTGAAGTTACGTAGCCATTCAGTACTTATACGTTATCACCGTACATTGCTCTTAAGTAATAAATGACTTGTAAAGTTTTTGAAAAAATACTTACATTTCAAGAGGTGATTTCACTCCCTATTTGTGCAATTTTTTCTACTTAGCCGACTGCGCCCAATTTCGAACCTAAAGTGCCTATGAGTATAAAATATATATTTCACTCTCCTTGCCCAAAATGGTCGACCTCCGCCATATTTTCAACAGACACGTGCAAAGATCGGCTATGACCAACGTAAATTTTCATGACCATCAGGTATATTTTTCTGTGTCCAAAAATAAGGATCCTTGGATACAATACACTTAGTCAACGTTTTTTCCAGTCCTCTAGGCATTTCAAATAGTCACCTCATGGTGTGGCCTTCAGAGGGTGCTGTGAATTCTATTGAATCTCTTCAATCAACTCAAAACGGAGATTAGGATAATAATTTTGTAGCGAAAAAATCAAAAAGAGCAAATGAGGATATATTTGAACTCTTTTTGAGATAGATACACGGAAAAGATATGTTACACTCAAATAGAAATTCTTGTTGACAATTTCTCTCGGTGGAAGAATCTCATAATATGCGATAACACGTTAATATCACGACTTTTGTGCTATCTTTACGGTCTTGCTTATCACCCCTAATATTGAATTTTAAAATGATTGCTAGAAATCATTTCTTCACAGATTTTTATGCTACGATATGTTTTGAAAAAATGTGTTCTTTCTACCAATCGGAATTTGATGAGTCTAAAACCTGAAACATTTGTTAAAGTAATGTAAAAGACATCATCATCAGCAGCAGAGTTCCCACTTGTTAAACGAAGGATTTTTCATCGCCAAATTTTGGACTTGATGGATGTGACTTTCATGTTAACTCTGGTCCATATAGCATTTCACCTTTAACTCGTTCTTGGCCTTCTTCGAACTGCTTATACCACTTGTAAACATGTCTTGATCATAAACTCGGTCGACGACCTTCAGCAACATTTTAAACGTGGTTATAGTATTTTGTAACAAGATTTAATGCAAATTTTTTACTCAAAAAAATCCCACAATGTAAAAGTGACCGATTTGGCACGAATGCCGGTAATAGTGCGACTAACTAACTTAGAAGAATAAATGTATCTAAGATTTGATATAACAGCGTAATTTAAATTCAAAGTTATTTTTATTTTTGGAACACGATGGTAAATTAATTTGTAAGACCGACAGTTGAATGTAGCATCCTATTTCATGTACTATATAATGTTATAATGTACTGCTCTAATTGTGTGCATGGTTATAAAATTGTGTTGAAATGTGATAATTAAATAGAATGTCTTGCAAAGTAAATTTATCATATACTTATCATATTCTTGATGACTTCAGAGGGAGAGTGCAAATCGGTGATATGCTTGTGGATTCTCATCTGTGAGCATTGTGAGCATTTTTCTTTACTTTGACTGCTTAAACGATTTCTAGACATCATGCATGTTCCTGGGGACCGTGATAAATGACTGCATATAACTTCCAATCCGGTCGATCTTTTGTCGATTTGTTCACAACTAATTACAAGTAACAATACAACGTCATTATTATCATTTACGAATATGGATCGTTTAACAACCGAAGAACGAGTAAAAATATGTAGTTAAAAATTATCACAAGAGTGGTGATTCAAACGTGGGCTTTGAAGCGAACAAAATTGTCTTCAGCGATAAAGCTCATTTCCCACTCGGTAGCTATGAGACCCGGAGAACCGAGAAATGATTACTCAAAATCCATTGCATCTGGAAAAAGTGGTGGTTTGGGTCTGAAGGTGTAGTTGGGCCGTATTTATTCGAAAATGACGGAACTTTTAAAAGGATTCACTGTTGCAAGCAATCCAGAGGCGGTCACTTAAATGACATTGTGTTTCGTACATAATGGCAAGATACAAGCAATATAATAAAATATTAAGTGCACAACTGAGTTCCCGCTGTTTGCCAGTAGATGGCGCCAGATGTAAGTTCTAGTTGATTCGGCCATAACCTAAAAGTCCTGAGCCAAGCTGAGGCGTATGGTAAACATATCGCCTCGACACAATAATTGTTTTTTTTGACGTCATATTCTTTAGCTTGTGTGAATATGTATGATTTTGTGCCAAATAATCCTCATATGAGGAAAGCATTGATTTTTTTTTTAATCGAAGAAAGCGGCAGCTGATGCTCATCGAGAGCTTCAAAACGGAGATGCTGCTTTAAGTTAAACAACATATCGAGATTGGTTCCCTTGCTTTAAAGACGGTGATTTTGATGTTGACGACCGTTCGAGTGAAGAAAGACGAAAAACCTTTGAAGGCACTGAAATGACGGCATTACGTGATATAGATCCATGTCAAACGCTGGTAGAGCGTGCTTCAGTATTAGCAGTTACCCGCCAAGCCATTTCCAAGTGATTGCGTCCGTTGGGAATAATTCAAAAGCAAGCAACTTGGGTTCCTTATGAGTTGAAGCCTAGGGACTTTAAGCGACGTTTTTTCGCCTGTGAAAAACTGCTTCAACGGTTGAACTGAGTTGAACTTTTAAAAGCGAAAATACAAATACGTCAGTGAATTCTTCTCATTAGCACTTCTTACCCTGTTCTCTACCATCTTTGAAATATTACTTAATTTCTGTTGTAAGATATGCAAAATCGCACTTTTAACCTCGAAACCTCGAATAAATTGTTATAAACTATAAAACAATCCAAACAAACAATTTCGAATACTCACACAATGGTCCGCAAATCTGTACACTTAAATGCATGTCCTCTCATTCTCTCGCAAGTGCACATGCATTTGGAATCATTTGTTGTCGAATGTACATTTATGGTTAACAAATGGCATAGTAATGAAGTACTTTGCGTGAGTAAACATTTGCTCGACTGCTGCGAACCCAAAGGGGACCATATGTACGTTACACAGTGCCCACAATGGAAGAGAGCACGAAGGATCATTAAACTGCGGCAGTCCGAGTTGAAAGGGATACAAGTTACTATGCTGCATAAGTAAGTGAAGTGCTACTTTTGTAGCATGCCACAAATGATTAATATGCATACTCCAATATTTGCTGCAAACATATATATGTGTGGGTTTATATTGATTCCGAATGTGTAAATTAACTGCATATGGAAAAGTGGTTATGTGCCAGCGAGACATCTGCTTGTGCGTGAGTGTTGGGGTACTGAGTATTTAATATGAATGAGTTGAATTTAATTTTATCTAATCAACACACTCACGGACTTATCAGTAAAGCAGTGTAAAGTGATTTAATGTGTGAATGTGTAAGTCATCATAGATGTAGGAACAAATATAAAACGAAACGGTAGGATTTGAGCTAAAGTTAAATGGAAGTACGCATTAGCAGATTAAACGTGCCTAAATTGGCAGACGATTCATACTCTGTGAAGCATCACATGCACATTTTGCGGATGAAGATGTTGTTCAAGATTTGATGCCATTTGGAATGGGCTTAGGTTAAAACCAATTACTGAGCTAATTATTTAAAGAACTATTATCAAAAGTGGTTAAAACAAAGGAGATTTTTGTATTAAAATACTGAAAATTATCCTTTTGTTTCGTTTAATGCCTTGAAATTAATAAAAATAATGTCTTATTTGATAGCGGTTGACTTAAGGCTAATTCCTATAACTATTTAGATATTAAATATAAACAGAAATTGCGGTAAGGCGGACTGAGTTTGCGATTTGCGATTTGACGCCGTTGGACTTATACATGGTTATCTATTTAGTGGTTCCAAAACCGCCAGTCTGACAAGACTTGCAGCTGTTAAATACCTGCCACCTGAAGTGTTATTTATTTAGTGGAAGTTTTGCCATTTGCGAATATGTATCGTTCAATAACCAAAGAACGCGTAAAAATAATTCAAGCTTACTATAAACGTGGCAATTCAAACGCGGGCACTTTTCGTTCATTACGGAGTAGTTATGGCTGTCATAATCGACTTGCTGTACAAGGAAATGGCAAGATTATAAAGAAGTTTGAAGAAACTGGAAGCGTTACAGATGTGGTCAGACCTGTCATCATCGCAGTTTAGGCGCTGCCTGAAAATATCGCTTCTGATAGTGAAAGTTTAGCGGATAATCCGAATTTGTCGAATCCACGACGTTCTCAGCAATTGGGCCTATTTTATGGCTTATTATGGCGTACTTTGCACCTTTATCCATATAGAGTTCAACTCACACAAAAATTAAAGCCGGCTGACCACTCACAACGCCATATATATGCTGCAACAGGCTTCCAATGCTGATTTTTCGAACAAAATTTTCTTCAGCGATGAAGCTCGTTCGGTGGTTATGTCAACAAGCAAAACAGTCGCATGGGGGGCTCGAAAAACAAAAAAGTGATTGTGGAGAAGCCATCCGTAAAAAAGTGGCTGTATGCAATGATTTGGATGTGTCATAGGGTCACATTTTTTCGAAAATAACGCTGTAAAAACGGTTACCGACAATTTAGAACGCTATGGCCGTATGATAACCGACTTTATTCGACGTCCGTTTGAAGATTATGAATTGCACGATAGGTTTCAACAAAACGGTGCCACGAGGCACACAACACGACCGGTTTTGGCTTTATTGCATGAGAAGTTTCCAGAAAGCGTAATTTTACGTTTTGGCGACGTCAATTTCCCACTAAAATCATGCGATTTGACGCCGTTGGACTTTTTTTTGAGGGGCTAAGTCAAAGGCCGTGTTTACGCGGATAATCTCCAAATGCTGGAGAATTTCAAAACCAACATCCGTCCAGTTATCGCCGAGATACCGTCGAAATGTGGGGAAAAGTGGTCCTCAAAAGGCGATCATTTAAATGTGTAAGTGTAAAAGTATGTGTGTTTGTCGGAAACGCATAATTATAAATTAAAAAAGTCCTCTGGAAAATCGGTAGCCCAAGGGTTGTGATAAAGCTGTGAATTTATCTTTACATAACTAGTTGTACTACATTGAAATCAGTCCTTTTGATGTTTTTTTATTTTCATTCTCGGAACTGAGTTCATTAAATGCATGATGTGTCAAATTGGTTTAAATTCAGTAGGACTGCTTGAAGGATATGAACATAAGAAATATGGATTTAATCGGTATTTACTAGAAGTGGTGTGATTACCTAATCAATTCTTCATACATTTAACGGAGAATTAGCAATCAGCTTGTCTATGAAAAAAAGCTTGTCTACGGCAGTCTACTAGTTAGAAATGACAGTGAAAAAGTTGAATTTTGCAAATTTTTCCAATTTGTGTGGCAATGTGGCCATATTCAATCTGAAAACTGTTTTCAGCAATTTATCAATGTGTATCAGATTTTAGTGGAGCTGAATTAATAATATGATCCTAAGAATATATGGCTTAATTAAACTAGACCGGCCAAATTGTATATACGAGTATGTTATAATAAAATAAGCGCATGTCTAAATTGTAAACTTAGTACATTTGAATGAAAGATATGAATCTGGGAATATCGGGGTAGGTTCTCGAACTGTTACCAAATTCGCGCTGCTGTAGCTACCAAATGACTAACGACATCGGTATAATTTTTGTCAAATGCCAGTTTGTTGTGCTATTTACGAAGTTATGGAAACATATTGTTTCCCATGGCAGTTAAAAAAGTTATCGAAAAGGAATCCAATACCAACAGTTTTATTGCTCTCTATTTGACTGAAGAATGGCAACCAGACATTGTCTATGAACTACGGTATTGAAGTGTAGAGAAAACATTTGCATATCGTACCAATATACTTACAATGATACTGGTACCATGAAACAACGCCGTGAATCTGGGCAAACAAAAAACTGCACCATTGCCGCAAATAGTTCGAAAAGTGGAGGCCAGAATTCAGCGTAATCCAGGGCAAAGTGCGGTTCAATTTCAATGTGTCTTCTCGTGGCTGGGACCCATATTAAAAATTTAACTACAATTAAAGCCCTACATAATACAAATAGTAGAAGATTAAACACCTGCACAAAAAACCATTTCGTCTAGCTTGAGCAAATGTGTTAACAAATCGTATATTGGCGGCGAGTTTGAAAATTTGATTCATTCTGATCAAAAAATTTTTGATAAACGAACAAAACCATCAGGAATGGTTAGAGTACAAGCCATAAGATAATTTTGACCAACGAGTTGCTCTGCGAAAGCAAGCGGCTGTATCAGCGATGTTTTGGGTTGAGGTAAGTGACAGAAAACGCTCAACGCTCAAATTAAAGATTTTAAATTATGTTTTGTTATCTTGAACTCGTACATAATTCGGAAACACCCTTGGATGTTTTAACGAAACTCGAAACCATCCTATAAAGCCTATGGAATCGAACGCCGTTTACAAGACGAAATTCCCAGCTTCACTCCTTCGCAACCCCGAATTTTTCTAAAGGCCAAATTATCGGTTAAAAAATATGAGACGGCCAACGCCGTAAAGATTATTTTCGCCGAAAATGAGATAGAGTACCATCAGGCCATATTCGTGGAGCGTGTGAGGGCTTTGCGGTAACTCTTTTTTATTATCAGCGCTAAATGTGGCTACGTCGAACAATAACATATTTTTCTAAAAATTTGAAAAACTATTGCGATGTACTGAAATCTTTAAATAAAAAAATCAAACTGGCAAAATCACAGAACTTTCACTTTGTAACATTTTTATCACTCCGATCACTGAATATGGCAGTCCCAAAACTAGCCGAAATAATAAAGAAGATACAAACAAATTGAAAACAATTGCTTTTATTTTTTTTTCAATATAATCTCCTTTTAGCTCGATACGCTTCATACTCTAATTATAGTAAAAACTGGCAAACTCCTAATAATAGCCATCAATTGCAGACTCCACCTCTTCATTGTTGGCAAATCTTTTACCACCGAGCCATATTTTCAGGTTTGAAAGCAGAAAATAGTCCAAGGAAAGTAAATCTGATGAATAAGGTGCGTGATAAAACAATTCGAACTTTAATTTATTAATTTTGACAATTGTAATAGTGGATGTGTAAACTGGAGTATTGTCTTGATAAAGTAACACTTTATGTTTTCCCAAATGCGGCTTTTCTTCATGATTTAATCACTTAAACACTGCAATAAATTGGAATAATATTTGCCGTTAATAGTCTTTAATTTTCAGAAGATAATCAATAAAAAATAATCCCATGCACTTCCCAGAAAGCATATGCCTTGTCCTTGCCAGCAGATGAAAGCGTCTTAGCCTTTGTCTGGACACGATTCTCTCATGCCAGTCTACAGCTTTTACCGTTGTTTTGTTTTAGCTGGGAAGTGATAGACCCATGTCTCATCCAGGGTCATAAATCGATGCAAAATTTCAGCTTAATTGCGGCGAAACATCGCCAAACACTCTTCTGAAACAACTCTCCTGTTTTTGCTCTATTGAAAGCAAGCGCGGCACCCACATTAAGCACTTTTTGAAATGCCTATCATTTCAACTAGCTCACGTACCTTCACCTTTTGTGCACCACTAAGGTGTTCGTCTTGGCAACTTGTACGGCCTCGTTTAAACTCTGCTACCCAATATTTTATAGTCGTATACGAAGCAGCAAACACATCCAGAGTAGAATTTAGCTCGACTTTAACATTATTTGGACTGAGATTTTTCAAATGGAAAACTGGAAATATTAAAATACATAACGAAATGACCAATTTTTCCATGTTTACAAATTCACTAAAATCGTTTACTTTTGATGGCTCAAAAAAGTTACTAAACAACGTGGCGCCTTGAAACTTAAAGTATACGAGTATACTTTATAAGGTTGCCACTTTTCACCAATATAATTTTTTTTTCAAACTACCGGTACTATCTCTACCTGATGGCGGCTTTAGGACCGCACTCGTATGGGCCGAATTATTATGGGAGGTACCGGCGATGGTGCAGTTTTCTGGTTAATTTTTTTCCTATTTTATCAGGCGTTATAATGCAATAAAATTTATAAAAAAAAACTCAAATAAGCTCAGTCTATGAATTGGGAATTACAGGAGAAAATCAAATCTAGTAAAATCTCGACCTCAATTTCTCAACGTGTAAATCTTAGGACTTATCTCGATAATTTTTCTAATTCGGTGCACCAGCTGGAAAGAATATATGGGTGAAATCGGCAATTTTCACAAGAAATACCAGAAGTTGTGTGATTGCTTTATTGAGTTTTTTTTTCAAATTTTACAATTAATTGTAAATTAAAAGTCTTGTTAGGAAATCACTTTATTGTTATGAGTGGTACTGGAAAATTTATGGCAATGATTTCCATTTGAATTGTACAAGTCTACCAAGTTTAAGTGAATAAAGTGCTACGAAATAAAAGATAGAATTATAAAATTATATATGTCGGAGGTAGCAGAAGTGGCGTAATTGATAGATCGATTTTTTTCAAGTTCCACCAAGCATTATAAACCAGTGCAATAGAGGATAGATTGAATTTCGGAAAATCTGTTAACTTGTATGGTAGCCGCCAGAAATGGTGGATACATATAGCCTATTTAAATTCCCCGAATAAGGTATAGAAAAATAATAGACTATGTTGATTTTAACATGTTCTATAAGGATTTACTTTACTAAGGATTTATTAGTCATGCAGACATCGCAATCGTTTTAAAATACATGAAAAGCATTCGTGTAAAAGATTCTTGATGCCTTAATTGCTTCGTTTTGGTGTTACATTATAGCGGTTTCAAATGAGACGTACCTTCATTCCGTCGGGCAAAAGTATAATGAAAGATGTGCTTTATAGATAACACTCATTTAGTGTAATAGACATAATTTGAGACATAACGGGTTATCCATTTTCAGGCTTCAAAAGCAAAGTTAAATAAAATACACATAAAGCTATGATTTCGATGAAACTTTAATTTCATTATAATCCTTTGACCTTGTCATCATGTACGAAATACAATGTTATTTAAATGACTTCTTCTGGATTGGTTATAACAGTGAATCCATTTGAGTCAGTTTTAAAAAAACTACAGCATATTGACACCTTCGGACCGTAATGCGCTCCAAACAGTCGCTTCGTTGCTGATGAAAATTTTGTTCAAAAAATCAGCATTGAAAGCCTGTTGCTGTAATATAGCACCAATTGCTGAAAACGCCGTGGAATCGACAAATTCGAATTATCCACAACACTTTCATTAACAGAAGCGATATTTTCGGCTGGGCGTACATTACGACGGTCCTGACCACATTTGTAACGCTTCCATTTTCTTCGTTTCTTGATAATTTTGTCAATTTCGTGTACAGTAGTTCGATTATGACAACGATAATTACCCCGTTATGCACGAAAAGTGCTCACGTTTGAATCAATACTTTTGTAGTCAGTTGTGACTGTTTTACGCGTTCTTCGGTTATTAAACGATCCATATTCGGCTATCGTTTCACTAGTAAATAAGACTTCAGATGACAGGTATTTAAAAGCTGACAGTCTTGCTATACCACTGGTTTCGAAACCACTAAATGGATAACCCGTTGTAATGAATGAAATTTAAAATTTCCGTATGTCTATTTTGAGTGTGAGAGCTTTTTGATACAAGCTTTGTCGATCATAATTTTCTGTGGAAAACATTTGTGGTTTTACACCCGCATTTCTAGTCGTCGATATTAGAAATAACTTTCTCATAAGCAAACCACAGAAAAAATTAACGTGTGTATTGACATTATATCTGCTTTTAATTCGTTCTATTCAATGGCGGGGAAAGCAAAGAGATTATTTATCGAACAAGCTGCATATTATTTATTTATATGTTATTTTTTACAGAAGCTATGACATTTTTTCAAATTTGTATATTTGAATATCTGACTAATTGAGCCTTAGAAACATATGATTACTTAAACATTTATGTGGCTGCACCTTTCATCGCGTACTCCCCCCTATTACACGCACTAAACCAGCACAGCCAATATAATCATTTTCAATGATTTTAACCACTATCCAGGCAACACCCGAACTCCAAGTCTTAGCCACAAATAGATGCGTGTGTGTCATTTCCTGCATTTTACCACAGTACGTAGGTGGTCACGTAATCGCATTGGTGATCGTTGTTAAAAACCGCGTTACGGACTTGAAAGTCACTTGTTAGTGAAACCAACTTGCCAGATTTATGGAACAATATTGCAGATGCTTTACAATTGCAAAACAACTTTAAAGTTTTCATAAAGTTTCTTCGTGTGTGGTACTTGCAACGTAATTTAAAAATCAACTGGACACACAATGGAATCAGGGACAACCTTTTCACTGTTTCAATTACTACAACAGTTTCCTTACGATGGGACGGTGTCCTCTTTGTGCCAGTTGATTGTGTTGCTCTTTATGGCTTCACGCAGTGACTAGTAAGTGCAGTTCGTAGCCCGTTCATGCAGCTTCAACCGAAAGTTAAACAGAAAATAAACTATTCCTGATATTGGCAAATACAAACCATTTGCAAGTTCCCACATGCTGGGGTCACATAAAAAAGTGGTACCCAGTCACCGAGGAGTTGACACTCTCTAAACGACGCCCTCATAAATTTTCGTAGAATATTTGAAGAGCACAACCGCCACAGACGACAACACCAACAAACCAGAAAAACTATTTGGGAAAACATAACAATTCCTTGTACTTGGACTTTGTATTCCCCAGAATGACGGAAACCAGAGCAACCAAATATAACGAACATACAAAGTAAAATAGTTATGCTGCCAGGAGAAGGACAACAAAAAAACGTATAATTTATTTTACATTGTAGAGAATCAGTGTTGAAGATTGCAATCAAAGCGTTGAGAGGGTCCGGGTAGTCGGTAGTGCTGTTAGATTCATGAATGCCGTTTGTTTGTCCAGGGGGACGTATGAGTAATTACATATGGAAATGTCCATGGTCATGAGAATGAGGAAATTGTGAAAAAAGGTTAGTTTCATGCAAACGATGAGAATAAGTTTAATGTTATTCAAAATCTCTACAGCGGGAGAGAAATGATGGTCATATATGCAAATCTTCCCTAAAATCCTTGTGGATTCCAATAGAATAATGGGCAATAAAATTGTTCATTTGTGGGCATATTTTATAAGTTTTGATAGATCATTCAATACCAAAAGAGTAGCTAAGGATAGTGCAAATACTCGTACATGGCATTAGTTTGGGATTTCTATGGATAAGAAGAGTTTATTGATTGCGCAAATAAAAAAATGGGTTTTATTTAACATGTGTTTTCTTTGTCTACATAAAGAAATGGTGCATGAATGTTCGATTGATTGACGTGAATATTTCCATGTTCACTAATGGCAGTCCGGGGACTAGAAAACAATACACTGTTTTGGAATATCTAAAGAGGCTTTGAAGATTTTAACGAATATAAAATGCGGTTCATTTTTGCGCTGTCAAGATTAAGTTATGAAGACAAATTCAAATTGATTTTGAGAAGATCGCAATTTTATTTTGAAATTTTATCAAGCACAGTCCGCTGTTTAAAATACTTTCTTAACAGTTTTATATTTTCACTACAATGTTTAACTGCAATCAAATCTGAAAATAGTTTTGTTTTATTTCAATTCCAGGTATCCAAATGAAAAATACATAATGAAAAATGCAATAATATTCTGATTTCGACAACCGAATCCAAATTTTATACAATTTTGTTTCTGTCTCAAGCGTCCCAAATGAAATTACAAACAATTTTGATTAATACACCTCCACAAAATTTCAAAACAATTTTGATTCTTATTTTGTTTATGAAATATTTTGTTTGTATTTCATTTAAAAATTTTCATTTTAAAAAACAGCCAACATCTTTTAAAGGGCTGCCAAAATTTTTGAGAAAAACACATTGGTCAACTGTCCTGTAAACTGTTGAGCCAATTAACATCTGTTCAGTCATTTATCTAGTCACTCGCTATACGATGAGAATGACCTATGTCTACGAGTATGCATCTGTGGTCGTAAAGACTCTCCTATCGTGTGTTAGGGCCTTGGCATTCGTGACCCATACTTCTGTGGTTAATATTTCTTCGATATGCATATGCATGAATATTGCGCTGAACTGTTTAAGATTTAAACTATGCACATGATACAGGTCAGGTTACGAGTATTATCCCATTAATTGCAGTGAGATTTTGATTTCTATTTTACTTCCTGCCAATCTGCCAAAAATCAAAAATATGCATTAATGACAATTGTTAGGCTCTTTGAAAGCGGCGATCCAATGAAATTAATAAAGAACAGAAGAATGTTGAAAAGCATCATTTAATGTAAAGAAGCCCGTTTAGCTTTTTGGCCATCATTAGGGCAGACTTTCTATGAAGTCCAATTTTGAAATTTTGTGTTGAACTGTCGGAGTCAGCCCTGTAGTCGACGAAGGTGCTATGTGTCAATTTGAACTGTTTGCGTCTTTCCCAGGAATCGTCGTAGCGTGAGAATTCGGTCTGTAGTAAATTTTCTAGGGCTGATACCGTTTATATATTGAGTCAAAATGAGATTTGCAGATGATAATGCATGTTCATTATTATCATCATTCAGTATTTTCGACTCGAATACAAAGCTCTAATATTTTTGTAGTCTTTTTGTGATTTCCCATAAGTTACGAATCAACTTCTTAGCGTAACATCTGACATATTAGGCAAATAGTATAGGAAGAATAAATTTTAATGCATCAATTTGTTTCACGCTCATGTAAATTTTTATCCCTGTAGCATTGAGACCACAAAAATACATGCTTTCTTCCACAAACTTAACGGCCTTTGATAACAATCATTAAGTAATCATTAACAAGTAACTCAGAGACCAATTATTGCCAATCTTAATAACCAACATGTTAAGCTAACAGTGCGCCAAATTTGGTGAATCATCAGATTTAAAAAAAATTTATTTTTAACCTGAATACTAGGCTTTTTACCATTTCTAACCAACGCTTTTTTACACTGTTAGGATCAGAGTTTTGTTGAATTCCCACTCCAGTTGCATTTTCTTTCTATTTGTTCACATTCGCCAAATTTCTTCATTGTAACTTCTCACTATTTTGTACAAATTTCACAGCCGCTTCCCTTTTTATACCCTCATCTAAAGAAATGATTTAATATGCAGAAATGTACTAAGGGCAGACCCAAAACTAGCCGACCTTATGAAGAAAACACAAACCAATTGTTTATAATTTTCTTCATTTTTAAACACAATCTCATTTTAAATCGGTACACTCGTTTTTCAGCGATATTCAGTGGCTTCTATACACCGGTTATAGCAAGAACTGTCGAACTCCTTAAAACCGAAGAACTCACCAACCGCAGACTCCACCTATTCATTGTTGGCTAAATCTGGCAAATAAGGAGCGTAATGGACCAATTCGAACCATAATTCATTAATTTTGGCCATCGCAATAGTGGATGTGTAAACTGGAGCATTGACTTGATGAAAGAAACAATATTTTCTTTTTCGCCAAATGCGGCGTTTTTTCTCATAATTTCATTACTTAAAAGCTGCAATAAATTTGCATAATATTCGGGGTTGATTTTTATTTCTTTCTGAAGATAATTAATAAAAATTATCCAATGCACATCCCAAAAAACAGTCGTCATTGTCGTCAATATACGATGTATATGTTTTTGAAATGACTATCATTTCAGCTATCTCACGCACCCCTAGCTAACGATCATCCAATACCATTTTGCGGATTTTCTTAACCGTGTCCGCATGACACCTCAATTGGTCGACCACAACGGTGTTCGCCTTGGCAGTTCATACGGCCTCGTTTAAACTCTGCTAATCAATATTTTACAGGCGTAAATGAAAGAACAGACTCTTCCTAAGCAGAATCTAGCTCCGCTTTAATATTGGTTGGACTGAGACCTTTCAATTGGAGATATTGAATTACTTAACTGCGACCAATTTTATCCATGCTTACAAATTCATTGAGATTGTTTACTTTTGATAGCTCAAATAAAAATACTAAACAACGTGGCGTCTTGAAACTTAAAACATATGTTTTAGAAGATGGCCACATTCTACCAAAATATTTTTTTTTTCAAACTACTGGTACTATCTATACCTCAGGACGGCAAGATTTGAGACCGTTCTCGTAACATCCAAAAGAAAGCGTCTAAGATAGCAAGCATCTTTTAACGAAATGTGTTCCGTGATTTCTAAGTCGATTGATCGATGTACGTTTTTCAAGCTGGCTGGCTGGTGAAAACAATAACTGACGTAAATCGTTAGGAAATTTTTCAATATTTGACACAACCTAATATTTTCGTTGATGGGGATTGTAAATGGCCTATGTCGGTCCACCCCTTTTGGTACTTTTCCCACAAATTTCCAGTTTATCCGAAATTCAAAAATTTGAAATTCTGTGACTCTATGTGTATGATTATGTGTACATTAATCGACCATGTAACCACGACCCTGATGCCTCCCATACAAATGACAGATTTAACCCTTACGTTCATAACTTCATGTCTTTCAAGCGGTTATCATCTTATCAGCCAAATTTGGCATACATTGTATTCTTCATAAACATAATTCTTGGAATGAAAATTGATTCCAGTGCCACACCTACACTGGGACATCTCACAAAAATATTCGATTTAACCTGTTTAATTTCAAGTTCATTTATTTTGTTTGGTTGCACTGAATTTATGCTAGACATGTGACAACATTGGGTCTGAGAACGAAATTAGATAGCATTGTCACATCGATTATGGTCTGCCCCATACAAAAATGATTAATGTTTCTTCTGTAATTTCTAACCAAGAATCTTTGTCCATTGCATTAGCTTTTTATTTGTTGAAAGAATCAAAAAAAAAAAAATAAAATTGACCAGGTAACCATACCTCTTCTGGTACCACCAACGCAAATGATCGATATAATCCTTCATGTCGTTCAAGCAGTTACCATGAATTCAGCTGAATTTGACTCACATTATACATTTTATAATTTTAGTTCTGAGAAAACAAATAGGTGCTACTGTCACAACCCTTCTGCTATCTTACATACAAATTGTCCGATTGATGGAAAATTAAATTGCCATTTGTAATTCGTAAATATCTACATATCACAATGCATTATCATAAATATAAGTTTATTGTAAAATCAAAGAAAAATCAATCTGATAATTAGGCTCCCTTCGGTACTTCTCAAAAATTGCAAATTACTCTAGCCCATGTATTCATATATTCATATCATTCATGTCAATCGTTTAGCCAACACAGTTTCTCGAATGAAAACAGGCTGCATAGCCATGGCACTGATGCTACCATACATACAACTTGGGCGTTATAAAAAAAAAACTCTATTATCGCTAAAAATTTAACGATCTACCACTCTGCTTCTGATATTACATACAATTTTGTATCGAAGCAAAAGGATATTGAGTAAAGATATGTGCAAGTCAGTCCATCTGACTGAATTTCCTCTATTGCTCAATGCTCCACTAAATATTTCATCTCATATTTTCTTATGAAAAAATTTTAAATACCAAGACGCATCTGTGACCGACCATGGTGCATGAGTTACGTTTATTTAAATATTGTTGATCGTTTGCAAATTATTTCATTAATTTGTCTTCACAATGTAATTTTAATATATTTAAGCTAATTACAATTGCATTTGCCATTAATAAATGCTACTTAGCAAGTTTGATTATTCAATAATAGCTTAGTAAACGTTTATACTTAATAGTAATGGAAGAAGTTTAGAATATTTGAGCAAAAGATTATTCTTTATTTTAACCAACGAAAGTAGGTTAAACTCTTGGGAATATGAAAGGATCGAATTGAGTGTGAATTAATTGTAAACTAGAATTTTTGCGAAATGTAAATGGTTTATGTATTTATTTAGTTGAAATGTTTGTATATCGTTACATATGTATGTGTAAGTATGTGTTGTGTACTAATTCGAACGTACATATGTACATGTGTATATAACTTATGTGACTATCGCTCTCATGATCGTGGGTTTAATTGCGCATACAGCCGCCTGTCATTATTTGAGCTGTGGTCACCTCAATGTATCTGACGACCATTTCCAGCAGTTGAGTAATAGACAAACCTGCTAAATGCTTCTCAAACTGTGGCGTTCGGAAGCATGGTAAAATACGTCTAAAAACATATTGTGTGAGAAGTTCTCACATATATCATTCATGAGATTCAAGGAAATTTATTATATTTGTTTGATCAGAATATGTAGGGTTACCTATTTGCTGTTTTCGAGTACAGTTATAATTTAGTTCATTATAACGCTTTGACCTTGCCATTATGTACGAAATGCTATGCCATTTAAATGACCGCCTCTGTATTGGCTGCAGCAGCGGATCCTTTTGAGGAAGCTTTCGAAAAAATACGGCCCAATGACACCTCCAGAACAAAATGCGCACCAAACGGTTAGTTCTTTCCGGGTGCAATGGCTTTTTCACAATCACTTCTGGGTTCTCCGAGCACCAAATGCAACAATTTTGTTGGTTGACGTAATCACCGAGTAAGAAATAAGCTTCATCGCTGAAGAATATTTTGTTCGGTTGAAAGTCCACGTTTTAATCACTACTTTTGCAGTAAGTTTTAACTATTTTTACGTGTTCTTGTTATTCGTAAATAGCCTTTCATTAAATAAATAACACTTGACAGATGGCAGGTATTTAACAGCTGACAGCTTTGTCAGCTTGAACCCATTTAATACATAGATGTATGTCATGTCAATATTGAAAGCCACAACCACTTTTTACAGTCCTCTTGAAGGCAAACTTGTTTTTACAATTATGTTAGTGCTGATTTCCTCGTTTGTCCACAATGTTAGGTATGGGAATGATGGGAACAGTTGATTTTCCAAAAAATCTGCTACCGATATACTACCCCTTAAGTAACCGACACTCCAAATGTGGGAGATTTTGAGTTTACTAGTATGATCTGGGATTCTGCACAAAAATGCAATGGAAATTGCCAAGAAAAAAAGGATCTCACATTCATTTGCATTACAACTAGCGACATCTATAGTGAAGAAACTAAATTATGCTAGCAGTAGTATTCTACACGATTAAAAAAAATGTGTATGTACCAAAATTTATCTTTATAGAAATCTGTTGAGCTATTTTCGAGCTTAAGAACAATATGTATTATAAGATAAATCTGTAACAAATACTTTATATTTATTATAGATTTATCTTATAGTTCAACTTATAACTGGAAAGACCAGCTTTAATTTCATAGATCTCTTAGATAGCGAGAAAAACTGTGCAATCGTTATAACTAATAACTACTACGATAATACTACTATTGTGATTTTTTAAGATTTAAGTTTTTCAGATTGGCAGCACTGGTTGGTAATGACATCCAAACGGCATCTATCGAAGTAAAAAGTGTACTGTATACTCTGCCATTTCATCATGGAATGACGAATGGCCTACCATAACGTCTAATTTTTGGTGAATGGGCTTTACAAAAGTTCAATGAAAATTCGCTGTTTTACCGAAAAATTGTGTTCAGCGATGAGGCTCATTTCATGCTGAACGGTTACGTACACAAGCAAAACTGTAGGATCTGGAGTGATGAACAGCCACATGCCGTACATAAATTACGGACGGATCCCGAAAAAACGACAGTCTGGTGTGGGTTATGGGCTGATGGCATCATCGGTTAATTTTTCTTCAAATACGACCGTGGGAGAAACGTTACCATCAACGGCGAACGGTTTAGAGCCATCATACGCAATTTTTTGTTTTTGCCCCAATTGGCTGAGTTGAACTTGGTTGACATGTGGTTTCATCAGGACGGTGCAACATGCCACACTGCTCGTGAGACAATGGACATGTTGAGGGATGAATTTAGTGAGCAGCTCATCTCTCCCTTTGGCTCTGTGAGTTGGCCTCCAAGATCTTGCGATTTAAAGCCTCTTGAATATTTCTTGTGGAGGTATGTCAAGTCGTTCGTCTATGAGGGCAAGCCGAACTCTATTGAAGCCTTACAAGAAGAAAAACTGACGAAAAATTAAACCTTCGGAATGGACATTTTGAGACGGAGCCGCGGACAACATTTACATGAAATTATCTTTAAAAATTAAATGGCAAATACCAATTTATCGATTCCAAAAAAAAATTTTAATGTATGATGCAAATTTGAGCTTTTCCGATTTTTAAAAAAACTACGATTAAAAAATCACCCTTTACTACTACTTGCGATCATATTCGTGTTTAATACATTTATCTAGAGTGTTGGTGTTACAAAAAGCAATGAATTATATGTTTGCAGTCTACGTTCTGTTCGCTGGTGGACTCCAGTTAATTATCAGACATAATTTTTACTGTTTCTACTTATACAGCAACAAAAATACGATCCTTTCCAATCGGATATAAAGTAAGGTTGCGAACAATTAACTGCTCAATATATTCATTTATTGAAGACATTGCTTTGAGTTGTTAATCAAATAATTTTTACTCAAGTCTTTTTGGTTTCAGAAACTAATTAATTGCATCAATGATGCAGAAAACATTCAACTGTACTTACTTGGAAATGAAGATAATTCAGTTTGCATGCTTAAGAGGAATTCATCTTGCATCGCTCACAATAACGACTGTCTTTATTCACGGGTTCGTTTCCCATTTTACTACTAAGTATTATAATTTTACAAAAAGCAAACAATGAAGTTTAATAAACATTAAATGAATGTGAATATTCATGCTACCATGCAGTATACGTAGCACGAGTGTACGTGGAATGAACGTCGTTAGTTATTTTTTTTTTCTTTACTTCAGTTGGGTTTCTGTTGCTGCTCTTTTTAGTTCCGTTGCACTGTAATACTTTGTTTGCAATATAAACAAAAACATAGTGTGAACGGGAGTATATTTTCTAAAAGGCATGATTTTTTTTTTACAATTTTTAAATTAAGTTACTGCACAGGCAAATAAAACGTAGCAACACACATATCCTTTCAGGTACCAGCATGAAGACTTAGAGAGAAGATAGTTTGTGGCTGCCATAAAATACAGGGCACATTCAAGCAACAACAAACACACATGTGAACCAATGCGCCAGTGGAGTTCACTAAGATCATATGGAGTGCATCATAAGTTCTTGTGGTATTTTTTCATGCTCACACACATGCAAAAATGAAGGAAATATGGGAATGTATGCGTGAATGCAGCCAACCTTATGCTCATAAAGTGTCCTAGCACTTAAGTTTGTTTAGGGTTCAAAAGGATGAAGGAAAATTTAATTTCATATTTCACACCTTAAACATTTTTACATCATAATTTAATACATATTGTGGTAGCACACTTGTGGTTGTTTCACTAGGTTTACTAAACATTGTTCATGGTTTGCACACAAACGAGGTACGTAGAAAATGATTGGCATTGCATAGTAATCACTGAATTGAGGCGTATTTTAGTATTCAAAATCTGTGGCTAAGAGGGCATATGAATCTTTCTATTTAAGGTGTTAATAAATGTCTATTTGGCCAATTGAATACTAGAAGAGAATCACATTTCCTTAAAAACGTATATTTAGAAATGTGGGAAGGTGCAAACTGGGACAGATTTAAATTTCGACTGGTGGTATGCAGTGCAATCTGCAACACTCTAGAAAATTCATCTTTGGAATCTTGAAGTCCGTGAGGTATAATATTTTGCCTCTTGGTGTAGAACAACTTACAGGGTGTTCGCCGATAAGGTATACTACTTTGTTTTGCTTGACATTAGTCCTGACAGTTCATATTGGGCAGTCCTGAAGTAGAGACATGGCAAATTTATTATGGAAAAATATTTGATGAATCAACGTATTTTAATCGTTAAAACATTTTATTAAAATCAATCATCGATTACTGTGACGATAAGAAAGTTATGTGTTATGTGAAATTTTTTGGGAGAAACAACGTGCCAACAAGACGCACTATTTATCCTGTAGTAAATGATTTCGAAGAAAGAGGGTCTGTAGCTGATAGGGACAAGCATGGACCACAACGTACTGCAAGATCGGATGAAAACATTACTGCTGCCCAAGAAAGTGTTCAAAACAATCCATCAAACTCAATTCGACGCCGTGCTCAGGAGCCTGGCCTTCAAAGTACAACTTTGGCCACAATTTTGCACAAGGATTTGTATTTATTTCTATTTAAGATTCAGTTGATACAAGAGCTTCTTCCACAAGACCATTCATGCCGCCGTACATATGTCAATAGGATGTTACTGCTCGTCCATGACTACCCCGATTTTCATGAAGAAATCATAATGAGTGACGAGACACATTTTCATTTAAATGGATATGTGAGTAAACAGAATAGTCGGTTCTGGACAATGGATAACCTTCAAATTATTTATCAGTCACGGTAGCGGTAACTGTTAATGGGGAGCGATATCGTGATATTATTGAAAACTTTTTAACGCCACAACTGCGTACTTTGGGCTTGATTAATATGTGGTATCAACAAAACGGTGGCACATCGCACACTGCCAGGATTACAATGGAATTACTGCGAGACCTCTTTCCACCACTAGTTATTTCAAGAAATTATGACGTTGATTGGCTTCCCTGGTCGCCTGATTTGATTGCTCCGGATTTCTTTTTGTAGGGATATCTGAAAAGCAAGATTTATGCAAACAAACCAGAAACGCTTGAGCAACTCAAGCAAAATATTCGCGATGAAATAATTAAAATACCGCGTGAAATGTGTGAGAATGTAATGAAAAATCTGTCTGCTCTCAGATATGACAGAATTGTGTCAAAGATGTCGATTTTAGGATCTGATTTGTAAATTTCAGCAAATACATATTTTTCCAAAAATTTGTTAAATGGTTCAAGTTGAACTTAGTTACAAAATGGTAACAAAATGAAAAAAATGTCTAGGCTTTGCTCTAGACAAAAATGGTGGGTGACAAAATAACATATTTTGAGGAAAACAATAAATTATTTTTTTTATTTACGCCGTCAAGTAAAATTTCAAAGTTATATACATTATCTCAATGTTTGCAACAACGGTGGGCCATATTCGGTAACCTCGCAAAAATTAACAAATTGGTCGATTTCGTGTTGGTACATCGGATTAAAAGAACTGCTACATATCAGCTGAAAACCAGAGCTTTTCTATGAAAGCTGTATTTAAAAATCAATTCCTAAAAAGATGATATCAGGGACTTTTACCACCAAGACAATAAGTGAATCATTTCTAAAAAAGAAAAACGAGTGGAACGGTTGTCATCGAAACAGCTTTGGAACCAGTGCATGTTAGTCACATGAGTTGACTAACAAGTAGCTTCACCCAAAATGTAACTTGAACCATCGCAAAATTGCAAAAATGTACCAGGTCTCAGAAGGAGCGTGGTATAATGTTAGGTTCTCACCCACAGTTGCACTGAATTAACCCACAATAAAATAAGCAAGGTTAAGATTGGCGAACTTGCGTCTGGTACTATACACTCAAAAAAAAAAAAAGCCGTATTAAATTTTATTGAAAACATACTCATAATAAGTGTACGCAATCTATTCAATAATGGTTAGGTTTTTTTGATATTTTATAGCCGTTTCCACATACAAATGCTATCCGGTATACGGCAACGGGGATAATTTTGCTTGCTAAGCTAAACGGGGATAAGTTGTATAAAAAAGTAGTAGAAAAGTATGAAAAATAACAATGCGGCCAAGTTCTCCCACGCAAAAGGAAACAGAGAAGTTAAAGAAGAAGGAGAACACTAAATAACGTAAATACAAGTTATTAATTTTTTTGCAAACATCAGTTGGTGAATTTTGATTTTGTGTGTTATTGACGTTATTTCCATTTCTAAGAGACATCAGGCCAGCTGCAGCAGTGTCGTCTTTACTGCCATCTTCAGTCTCGAACGAGCTCGATGATAAAGAGGACATGTCCACTATGGTCTCAACAATTGCTTGTAAACCCTCCACTTCATGGGCGTCATTGCCCGCTTCTAGCTATTAAGAAAAACATTAGAATTCAGATTTCCATAATAATATCAATACTTATATTTTCGAAGTTATCCAATCCAATTTATTTTATAAATGGATGATAAAATGATTAGGAATAAGAACAGAACAAAATGGAAAAATATTTCATAAAGAGCAATACTGCCAAGTTAATTTTGCTAAGCGCATATGAGTTTTTTGGTATCCTATATAGGATACCGGTATAGGATACCAAAAAAACTCAACCAATAATACATTTTGCTTGAAGCGAGTAAGTGAATCTTAAATTGAATAAATTTTACTTGCCTTAAGATGGCTTAGTAACAGTACGTGCTTAAAATAAGTACACAAACTTTCTCGAATTCATTTTGACACAAAATTAGTTCGTTTTGTTTTTGTGCATATCCAAAAACTTTATTATTGATAATCCTCTCTTACCATTAAGTTCAGTCGGCGCTATAAGAATTCTGAACAGCTTACCCGATATGTCGATATGAGACACAGTGAACTGCATGAAATCTTCGGAAATCTCAATTCCGAAGTAATAACTGTTTTAAATAATCCCTTTCTGATCTCCTGAATACATTCACATTCTTGTTGGGATCAGATTGATAATAAAGTAATTTTTTGTCTAATGTACACGTTCGAATATGTTCTAAAAATAGTTCAGAATTTTCAGTCGCCCATCTTATGCATAAATACAATTTCTCAACCCAACACTGCCACCAATGCACGCACACCAGCATAGTTTATTAAACATAAATTTTAAAAATCTAATAACTAGAGATACATATTTGCCAAGTATTCCTCCTTCGTTGCTCATCTGTTCACCATAGAACGCACCATAGCGACGTTGATTTTGGTTTCCGCTCACTGTCAGAAGACTGTAAAAGCTATTTACGACTCCTCATTATGGTAAATTATGAAGGAGCAAGGAGCATATTTGGTAAAATCTTTAGTGTTCTTTTCTATAGAGTTCATTAAGCTAAAACGGGTTATAAAATATATTCATATGCTGAACAAAATTCCGTTAATGCTTTATGTCAACCATGTGAATTTCAAATAAGCTTTGGTTAAATGCGATTGCAACGAGTTGAGCAATGAATTGCGTGTGAATTGTTGGCGTTTGTCGTAATGAATGAAAGATTTCGCATGTTTTTTCTAATACCACCTTTGCGTGGTTGATTTGATGTATTCTATAAAACCTGAGTGTGTGACATTTGCAAATATGGAATAAAATATTAATTTTGTATTCTGGTTTCGAGAAAATGGTGTCTAATGATATGAGGAAATGAGGAGGGGAAATCGTCTTACATATGCTCAGGAAGGAATTTACATTTGGGTTTAAATGTTTCTACTTTATCCCGTACAATTTATTTCTGAGATCATTCGGAATAAAAGGATAAAGATAAAGTGTTTAGTCCGTTTCTCTAAACGGAAAATATGGAAGTTTCGAGAGTTTTCTAACTAGTAGAAATTTCGTTTCATTTCATTTCATTTCATTTCAATTCATTTCATTTCATTTCATTTCATTTCATTTCATTTCATTTCATTTCATATTATTTCATTACAGAATACCAATAATACATTAACTGATATGATTAAAATACTTATACTGAATAATATATTTTTCAACTTATCTCAGGGAAGAAATCGTGACGTTGAGACGGTGAGACGTAGAAATAGCATGTAAACAAGTCCACAAATTTGAATGAACAAATTTCCCATCAGCTTACAAAAAATTATTAGAAGATTCTTGAAAGATAGATATTTTTCGGTACAATTTGGTAAAGAAACTTTAACGTCTCGAAATATCCCAGCTAGAGTCCCTCAAGGACCTGTCATATCTCCTATCCTATATTCCTATATTCCATTTATATATCCGATTTTAATATACCGTCAAATCAATCCATTGCTTTTTATACTGATGATTCAGCTATGATTAGCAGTGGAAAAGTTTCTAATGCAATTATTAAAAGAATGAAAAAAGCGTTATTAATAGCTCAAAACTATTGTGAGGTTTGGAAAATAAAAGTAAACCAAGACAAAACTCTAGCAATTATATTTCCTTTTAATAAATCGCCTAAACGTACACCTAGTGAAATTCTTTCAATACAGGGATCAGAGGTACCAATTCAAAATTCTGTAAAGTACCTCGGAGTTATATTGGACAAGAAGCTGAATTTTAAAGAACATATTTGGAACGCCCATGACGAAGCATTAAAATGTGGCAGAGCATTATATCCATTATTAAATAAAAAATCGTGGTTAAATGTTCAAAATAAAGTGCTTATTTAGAAAATGTGTATACGTCCGATAATGACGTGTGGGTGTCAGATTTGGTTTCTAAAAAGTACTACAACCAATCGTAGGAAGCTACGAATAATACAAAGCAAAAACCTAAAAATAATTCGTAATTTACCTAGAAGATACCCTACATAAATGGTACATAATTATTGCACAATCGAATATCTTGATACCAATTTCCACAGTCTAACTCACAGCTTCGAATGTATATCTTCAATACACGAGTCAAAAAGGAATTTGTATAATTAAACACATTCATTAGCTTCGCATCGAAGCTAATAGAATAGGTTGACTTAAAGTTTCTTTTCATCTTAGAAGGTTTTTCTCTATCTTTTTACCTCAATCTTTAGAATAATGTATATGTTTTTATAGCGAAATATTAGTTTTAACTTGCTGTAATACTTAATGTAAAAACTCAAACATTGCAAATATTAATTATATTTAAAATTTTGTAACAATAACAGAAATAAAAAAACAACCTTTTTCTAGAAATTGAAAAAATTGAAATTGTTATTGTTTTGTCACATTTGAGTTTAATTCATTTCAATCTTATGCGCAATTATAATTTATAAATTAATTAATTGAAAAATGAATAACTGAACACTGTATTAAATATGTATGCACGTATTATATTTCGGAATCTTTCGCGAAGTATAAATGTGTATGCTAAACCATGCGTAAACAAACCCTGCCTATTTTTATATAAGTCAGTAGCGGAAACGTGGTGGAAGAACATCAATATAACTAACGTCTCCATTGACATCTACCCTCAACAGTCCCCACCTCAAGATCCCGTTTATCCTTTTATGCAGCATCTGTAAATTAAAGTAATATGTACAATCTAAGTTTTAACTGAACGTGATTAAATTTCCTTTCCCTCAACCATCCACCGCAGATAAATAATTCGAAAACCGTTGGAACCTAAGATCTCTTACGCATAAAAGGTTCTTAAGCTCTCTAAAATCCTATTCATAAGGCTTTTCAGTTAAACTATAGTGGAGCTTCAGTTCTGCATCGGAGGTTTATAAGCTTAACAAGAGATGCGGCGTTGGTGGTTAAATTTGTCTACCCGGGGAATAAAAAATCTTTGATAAGCTGCCAGTGACATGCCTATTACTGTATTCGAATTATTCAAACAATTAAATCATCATTTTACAAAATCTTGATGCATTAAAAATTATAGCTGGAAATTTTTTAATACATGTCTGTCTTTTCTGGAAGTATAGTACAGATATTTCACTCAACTAAAATGTTTGCAGAATTTTAGATGGAACATGGTAAATATATAGATTCTATTCAATAACTGATCTGGACTAATTAACAAAAATTTAACTTACTGAATTTACGTGTGGTAACTTTCTGATAACTTAATGTCTTCTTCATACAAATTATAGAGAAACCATTGATCTTTTCAAGACGTTACAATTTTAATTTCCACAACTAAGTTTCCTGAAAAATCGACTCCAGCTAAGTTAAACTGAATTTGCTAAAACCAAATGACAGATATTAATCTAGAAATATATTATATTAAATAATTTGTATGGGAAGAATCAGAAAGAATGTAAACGTCTTGTCGATTTTTCCACAAGCTCTGCTGTCTACGATTTACGACTTATGGCGTACGATATGTTCTAATGATAAATCAGACAATTTGTAAGGGAGGTACCGAAATGGATCGGGCAATGCTTTCTATTTTCATTTCCAGAACTAATTTTATCAAACACCAAAATTTCTCAAATTTGACTGAATTTAGTGGGATATGAATCGAAAAAATATGGCTTAAATCGTCCATTTGCATGGGAGGTGCCAAAAACGGCCTGATTTTTTGGTCTATATTTCTGAAGCATTATCAGACATTGGGTTTCGGGTAATTAGTAATTATAAATTACAGAAGAAAGATGGAATTTCGAAAAATCTGTTGTTTGAAAGGAAATACCAGAAAGGGCGTGATGTTTCCCAGTTTTTAACAGACATTAAAAATCAACATTGTGGACAGCAATTGGGTTACTGCTAACCACTAATTGGAAGTTATAGAAGTATAATAGAATTCCAGGAAATTTACAATTTGTGTGGGAAACGCCCGGAAGGGCGTAACAATGCGATGTATTTTTGTTTTCAGATTCGACTTTAATTAGAGCTCAAAATTCAATTCTAGACAATTTGTCAAGTGTTGAGTGGTTCGATGTAGTAAACTTACAATCACCTGCTACGATCTGGCAAAATATTGGATATCGATATGTTTAGAGAAGTCTCAACAAGATTTACAGCAGTTATCATCCCTGCCAGTCAACCTGCCAAAAATTATGGAACGTTTCCTTCTCGAGTTTAAAATGTTTCATTCTTAGTATCATATTTTAGCGTATCAAACTATTTTCGAAAAAAAAGTTAAAAATTTGTGTTCTTGGCGGAGGGATAATTATAAATTCAACCAAAGAAATGAAATTATACGAGTATATTATTTGATGTGAAAAAGTGTAATATCAAGATGGAAGTGTTTAAACTATTAAGTTAAATAAGTTTCAGGAATTTCTACGTTGACTGAGCGATGTTCGTCTGGTTGGCTGGTAGGCGCCATAAACATGTTAGGTTCTTATGAAACTTTGTAAAACTTGTCTAGCCTAACCATCTCTCCTGGTACACCGCATGCAAATTGATCAATTCCAATTTGTTCTCCGTAACTCTTTTTATTTTCATTGTATTGCTTTATATTGCTTTGGAAATGTTGATCGATTAACACGCCCCTTCTGGTGCTTTCTGAAAAAATTACCGATTTTATCTATATATGAGCGATGAGCGCTTGAAAATTCGGATCTTGGAATGAAAAGGAAGCACATTGCCAAACTCCTTCTGGAACCTGTTTTATAAGTTGACTGTTTTTTCCAAAATGCAATCTCTTCACTGTAATTTGCAATTATTAGACTGTTGTTGTCCAGAAGTTCAAAACATTGACTCTACTCTTCCGTATATCTTGAGCAATATCAACCAGACAATTTTTGTCCATTGTATTGTAAAAATTTGTATCACATATGGAACTTTTTAAAAATTTCCCCATTTTTTCTTAGTGAAAATGTTAACATAATATTGTGAGTGAAATTTTTTTGGGGATTTCAGAGAAAGTTCAATATTTCCTGTTTGGAAATGTTGATCGATTGACCACGCCCCTTCTGGTGCTTCCTGAAAAGATGATATATATATACATATATATATATATATATATATATATGTATATATATATATATATGTATTCCTAGGTTCTTATCAAATTTTGTATACGATGAGCGTTTGCAAATTCGGATTTTGGAATGAAAATGGAGCACATTGCCACACTCCTTCTGGAATCTGTTTTATAAGTTGAATGTGTTTTCCAAAATGCAATCTTTTGAGTGTAATGTGCAATTATTAGGCTGCTGTAGTCCAGGTGTTCACAACATTGACTCTACTTTTCCGTATGTCTTGGGCAAAATCAACCAGTAAACAATTTTTCTCAATTATATTGTAAAAGCTTGTATCACATAAGGAACTTTTTAAATTTTTCCGCAT
>JAHXMU010000724.1:409418-478854 GCA_019455685.1 Philornis downsi | reverse complement strand
AATTTTTTTTTTTGGAGATTTCAAAGAAAGTTTAATATTTTCGGCGAACATTTTTCAGTTTTGCTACCACAACAAGAATACCAGCTGGAACTAGCGAAAGAAATCGCTATCGAAAAATTTATCCGTAGTTATTCATAATTTGTTAAGTTTAAATCGAAATAGACTTTAAACATAAGTTAAGCATTTTTTAAAAGAATTTTCTTGGAATTATAGAAATTTGCTCAAATTTTTAAATTGTTAAAATTTGATTCTGTTGAAAGTGCTAAGAGCTATCTGACTATGGATCCGAAAGAAATATCTCATTTTTTTACAAAAATTATATTATAGGGTGATCGTAGTTTTTAATCGTAGTTTTTTTTTAAATCGAACAAAACACTGGAAGTTGCATCATACATTAAAATTTTTTATTGGAATCGATAAACTGGTCCTTGCTCTTTAATTTTTAAAGAAAATTTCATGTAAATGTTGTCCGCGGCTCCGTCTCAAAATGTCCAAGTTTGTCGGAAGGTTTAATTTTTCGTCAGTTTTTCGAGCATTTCGGCCTGTATTCCACGAATAACGCGTGTTATGTTATCCTGTAAGGATAACATAGGCTTGTCCACATAGACTAACGACTTGACATAACCCCACAAGAAATAATCAAGAGGCGTAAAATCGCAGGATCTTGGAGGCCAATTCACAGGGCCAAATCGAGAGATAAGCTGCCAACCAAATACATCCCTCAACATATCCATTGTCTCACGAGCAGTGTGGCATGTTGCACCGTCCTGTTGAACCCACATGTTATCCAAGTTCAACTCAGCCAATTCGGGCAAAAAAATTCCTTGTGGTTGAGTAACACATGCCCAATCATGGTCGTCATTAACACTGGTCGTCATTAAAACTGTTCTAATATTCGGTACGCACTAAACGCATTCAAGTCGATGGTTTTATATTCAACAAAGTAAATTTGGTGCGAAATTTGGAGGTAACAGCACGAATTGTTAATTCAGCAAGTCGATTATGACGACCACAAAATGGTCGTTGTCAAACGACGATTTTTTGATTTGCAATCATTGCTGGTTTGTTAGTCTTTCCATGATGAAATGGCAGAGTATACTGTACACTTTTCACTTTGACAGATGACGTTTGGACGCCATTACCAACCAGTGCCGCCAATCTGAAAATTTTAAATCTTAAATAATTACCCTATATTAAGTGACTGACTGAAGCACATAGATATGGACTAAAATCATTTTGGTAATTAAAACGGGTTTTCCTACATCTAATCCGCGCTGTACATCTCAATCTTAGTTGCTTCATGTTCGGACATATTTCCTGAGTTATGGACAAATTTTGCCTTTTGGCTGTGCTCTTTATCTCCTAAATCATCTCCTTTTGAAGCAAGCCTATGTTTTGAAAATAAGATGTGCCTTAATTTTCATACGGTTTCGTCATTTCGTTTGTAGCAACCAGAAATTACTATGTGAGACTCCATAAATTATGTACATCGAATTCTATATGTATCTTAAAATGTACTCATGGCCCTCTAAAGCCTTGATAACGTTTGAGGGAACAATCTATTCGTAGAAGTGGTTATTGACAAATGCTAAGACATATCCATTTTTACCTGAAAATTTTACTAATTCGATATATCGTTTGTAAGAATATGTTTCTAACACACTTTAATCTGGCTATGGGTCGATACAGCATTCTCAACCTCACAGACCATCTTTGGGCGAAATTATTACTATCGTAGGCAAGAGGGCGTTTTTGACATACCTTTATTTGGCAATAGTCGATACGTCTTCCGTAATAATATGCCCCGTAAATGTCGCAATTCGTGACAACTGGTCCAGTGAGTAAAAAACCATGACTATACTTGGTTAAATGCACCTATTAAGAAATTACCTCATTTCTAAATTTCTCTAATATTTTTTTTTTGCCATTTATTCTATAGTCAATATGAACCTTTTCCATATTACGTCCGTCTAATTATTTCATATTAGTTTCATTTTTGACCATGGGCCATTTTTAATCTTTTTTGTTGCTGTATTCTCTAAAAAGTAACATCGAATATTCCGTTGTATGCTCTTAATCTATTTTCAGAGATTTGTTGAGGATGATACCACATTTATCCTTTTCGTATGTCAACTGATCTAATATCATAAACTTTGTAAATCCCTCTTTAATTCCTATTAAAATGGACAATTTCTTTTCTTACAATGCTTTTTTGTTCCTTTTCTATTCTGATTCTCCCCCTAAATATAAGTATTTGCAATAGTCTCTTCTCATCGCCCTTATATTGTGATAGACAACTGTGCCCGACCTATTCTATTTTCAACATTTCGGTCTGTACTGTGATCTATTCTATGAGCTAAGATGTGATATGATGTGAGCTATGATTTCTATATAGTTTGTTCATTGCTATTGACACCATCCATTGCTGATTACCTTAATCTAAAACAACTTTAAAAAAACCAAAATGTTACGTTTGAATACAAAATAAAATTTAATTGATGTTCTACCGTTTACAATGACTGTCATTATATTTTAAAGATTTCTATTTGAATTACAAGTTAACTTTTGTAAGGTCATCAAAACTCTCATTTATATTTCTTGTGTATTGCTTTCAAAATATCTGACATAAAATTGACACATGTCATGTGGAATATAAACATTTAGCCTTTAAGACTATTATCACATATTGTTTTTTGACAATTTTCTACTTTAATAACCAGGATTAAAGACAAAAAATGTTTAAATTACAAAAACATTATAGGCATCCTTTTAACTCAATTGTTTGTTGTTACCATTGTTGCTTGCAAAATGCTTTAATTTGCCATGTGTTTAATTTTATGTACACAATTTCCAATGTTCTGTAGAATATTTATATAATTGCCGATGGAATTGAATGCACGTACGTATGTATGTGGAATTTTTTATGCGTCAGTGATGTCATTTACAAATTTTAACAATTCAGTGATTCTGAACATAGATAAGGGTTTAACAACATGTTGATGCTGACAGTTTTAGCAATATCTTCCAGCAGCCTAAGACCCCCACCCACCTGTCGTTATCTGACGAAGTTTACTTCATCACCATCTAACAAAGGAATAACTTAAGTATGTTGTTAACAGTAAAACTAAAGTTGCTTTTAGCACACATACATATTCAAGAATATATAAAACACTCGATATTTAATGTTAGTTCAAGCCACGAAAAGTGTTGTAGAATGATTTGAAGGACACATTTCACAGTTTTCCTTATAGTGAGCCAAGTCTTAGGACTTTGTAAAATCAAAACTGAAAATGCAAGTTCGAAAAGTAACACATTAGAAATTATTGGTAAAACCAATTCGGACGTAGGGAATTTAACGACTCCTTTTGATAAACGTACGACTACAGGTGGCTGTCGCTACTTCTGCCCAAGAAATGGATAAATACTGAATATATTAGGCAAATATTTGTTATTATTATAATTAAAAGCACATTTCATAAGAAACATCAGCAAAGTTTTTAATAATTGCATTCTTATAGTTTTACTGCTTTTTTTTTTTGATCAATCTATACAAATTTAAAGCATTTGTAGTTATCACCCTAGTGGGGCATAACATCACATGCCTGATGAACATTTAATCTCATACATCTTAATTTATATAACGGGTTATCTATTTAATGGTTTCAAAAGCGCCGGACTGGCAAGGTTGTCAGCTGTTAAATCACTGTCATCTAAAGTGTTATTTATTTAGTGAAAGATTTGTCATTTACGAACATGGATTGTTTAACAAGACCTAAGAACTTACTACAAAACTGGTAATTAAAAGGTTGGCGTTCAATCGAAAAAAATTTTCTTTAGGGATGAAGCTCATTTCTAACTTAGTGGTTCCGATTACACCAACAAGCAAAAAGGACGCATATGGGAATCAGAGAACCCAGAAATAATTGTGCAAAAGCTATTGCATGCGGAAAAAGTGACTGTTTGGTGCGCATTACGGTGCAGAGGTATAAGTGGGCCACACTTTTACGAAAATGACGCCGAAGTAATCTTAAAAGGATCCTTTGCTGCAACCAATCCAGAGGCGGTTATTTAAATGGACTGTGTATTTCAAGATCCAAATATTATAACAAAAAAAAAAAGTTTTATTGAAACCATAGCTATAGGTATGTTTTATTTAACTCTACTTTTGAAACCGAAAATTGATAAATCTATTTGTTCAACATAATGTATTTAAAAATAATATATTTAAATTCGAAAAGAAAGTATGCTATGTTTTATAACTATAAACATTCAATAATAAAAATTATCACCAAGACTGCGTTCTTATATTTTTAGTCCAATCAGATCGAGTTGTACATATAATCTATTCATGATAGCTAATATATTTACATTTTCAACCGAGGGAGTGATGTTGGCGTTTTCTAGGTAATTTCATTATGCCTCTCTCATTGGAGCCTTCATCCCTATTGGCAAAAGACTGTGGAAGTTGATTTCCACTAACTTCTTCTGATGCAAATTTTTCTCCAATAAAATCATTCGTCATAGACAGCAACAGGTAGTAATCACTTAGGGCCAGATCTGCAGCATAATATTGATCCATAAAAATCCGCCAACGTAGCTATCGCAGCTTCTGGCGGGTGACTACTGATGAGGCCTAGCGTCATAGACGTAGCTATGGTAGTGCTGGAAGGAACTCAGTTCTCCACAAATTTTTTAGGACCCCGCGGGGTTTTTAAGTTGAATAAATTTAGCCACCTTCCCAGAATAAATGAATGCATGAATTTAGCCTTCCATCCCAAGACAGAATTTATTGCGACGTCAATGGCTGGCGTTGTCCTGATGGATCACAATTATTCTCCTATTGGCAAAAATTGACTAGTTCTAGGCGAATGCCTTCTTTAGATGCCACAATTGTTTACGGTTCGAGCTAAGAGCTTACTTGTAGGGCAGTTGCTCATGGTATATGCTTCCCTGGCGTTCCCACCAAATACAAAGCAAACACTTCCTGATCACCAATTCTGAATTGGCTACCATTTGCGCCGGTTCGACCACAACCCACTTCCATTGAGGAATGGGTATATTTTGTTGTAATTCAGCAACGATTCGCAAATGGAGATTCGGGTCCATAAAGTTTCTTCTTTTTTTTTTGCATTGATTCCCGTGGCACACATGCACCGAGTTTTTGTCATACCCAACCTTATTCAAGTGGTATCAAACTGTTTTTTGACGGTCGAATTTGACGGCTTCCATTATACTATCGACATTTTCGACAGTTGACATTCTGAAGGGTGATGCATGTTTAGCATCAAAATTACCGGAACAGAATTAACGAAATCAAGAATGCATACTATTGGCTGTGATAGTATAGGCTTATGTATTTCTCGTTTTCAAGTAAAGTTACCTATGATTTCCATTTAACTTTTATTTCATTATCGTGCTTGGACTTCATTATTATATGGAATGTCATTTAAATAATCACCTCTGAGAGTAGTTTTCGAGAAAATACGGCACGATGACACCTTCATACTATAATGTGCAATGTTTCCGCATGCAATGTCTCTTTCACAATCGCTTTTGGATTTTCCGCGCTCCATATGCAATAATTTTGCTTGTTGACCGAACCGCTTGGTGAGAAAAGAAAAAATTTTGTTTGATTGAAAGCCCACGTTTGAATCACCACCTTTGTTGCAAGTTTTAACATTTGGTCTTCGGTTGTTAAACGATCAATATTCGTAAATGGCAAACTAAATGAAGGAGACTTCAGATGGCGAGTATTTAACAGCTGACAGTCTTATCAGACCGGTGGTTTTGAAACCGCTAAATGGATAACCCTATGATAGGATGTTAAAATACTATTCATATTTTTTGCAACCCTATATTATTCCAGATCGTAGTCTGGGATTGCAAATGAGCTATATCGAACCACCCCTTCTGTTATCCCCTCATACAGATAGACCGATTTTTTCGAAATTTGATAACTGCGCTGCAATCTCTTATCCGTAGACAGCTAGCCTATTTCATTGCGCTGTAATTCTTGTTAAAATTTAAAAATCGATTAGATAATTACTCTTTCTGATGACACCCCCACACAAATTGCCCAATTTGAAATACTTATTCATATTTATATTCCCAAATTCATATCTTTCATTCCGCTGCAATAAATCCGACTACTGGACCAGCAAATTTACCCATTTTGAACAAATGTATTTCAAGGATATGTTACACATAACCATAAATTATAAATTATAAATTTGATTGTTTCAGTTAAAAATAATGACGATCCTCCGTCTTTGCCTTGGGTATGCTTTCTTTTTGGCGAAAGTAGAATATAATGAAAAATAATTTTCTTCCAAAACTATGGGGGGATCCAGAAGAGCGCGGTAAATCGCTAAAGAAGCTAAAGAACCTCTCTCGATTAGAGGTTATGGAGAAAGAATTGATTCTTCTAGTGCCCTAAGAGGTCTTGGCAGTTCAGTTCGGTTTATTTAGTAGATCTATATTTACCCGTATTTAACTTAACTTGGCAGTTCACTCGGTTTTCTTTTTAGTAAAGCTAAGTTTATCCAAATTTGACTTAATTCTGTACAACTGCAAGAGAAATGTGGAGTAAGAATATGGCGATATTAAATGGCGATTTTTATAGGAAGTATCAGAAGAGCGTGATTTCTAGGTTGATTTATTTCTAATTTTACCGGATATAGTAATCAATGTAAAGAACAAATATGTAGATTACTGCACAATATTAATTACTAGTTGAACAGGAAAAACCAGTACACGAATTTAAATCAGCCGAATCGATTTATGTATACCTTAACCCAACGTCCTGTTGCATAGAAATTATATGTAAAGTGTGAGAAATTCCAAAAGGAATTCTGCAAATCGCTAAATTCTTATCAAGATAGAAAGTTTTTCAAAGCTGTCGCTATAATTATAAAGCACATTTCATAAGAAACATCAGCAAAGTTTTTAATAACTGCATTTTTATAGTTGTACTGCTTATTTTTGATCAACCTATACAAATTTAAAGCATTTGTAGTTATCACCCTAGTGGGGCATAACATCACATGCCTGTTGAACATTTAATCTCATACCCCTTAATTTATATAACGGGTTACCCAGCTGAATCGATTTATGTATACCTTAACCCAACGTCCTGTTGCGTAGAAATTAAAGTGTGAGAAATTCCAAAAGGAATTCTGCAAGTTGCTAAATTCCTATCAAAAATATTCAGAACTGAAACACAATAACAGAAGCAAAATGATAACCCTCCAAAGTTTTCTACTTAGAGATTATAGATGGACCACTAACTTTTGTTAAGTTGACCAGTTTGTACGTGATTAATTCCTAAGCAGCTACGAGGCACGTTTTCATTTGCAGAAGCAAGTTGACTGAATGCCTGATGCATGCTAACTTATACCGGAAATGGATTTAATTAGAGTGTCTGTGAAAATAAGTACTAAATTGGGCGTGATCATTCAGTAGCTTTTTGCAAACTTTACGAAACACAATTTTGCAATACAAATGTCAAAGATTTATGTAAGTAAAAACTGTCAACAAATTATGGATTTCATCGAAATATTTTAATTTCTATAAATCAGTCAATTTATTTGGGAAATATAAGAAGAGCTGTGGTTCTGCTCACAATTTTCTCTGTTAAAACTCAATTTCCCAAGCTAATGATATATGCTAGATTTCACTAAATTCAATACAACTTTCTGAAAATATGGTTTAAATCGTTGAGTTCTATGGGAGGTATAAAATGGAGTGTGGTTAGTTGGTCACATTTCTTCATGTTTTGAAGAGATCAATATAATGAACAATAATCCATGGCAGCATTTTAATTTGGAATTACTGAGGATTAATTGAATTTCGAAAAAATCGGACAATTTGTGTGAGAGACACCAGAATGGGTGTGATAATGCGCTCCGTTATCATTCTGAAATCTTACTTAGGCAAACGTTTAAAGTGTGCCAAATTTGACTTAACTTTTGAACTAACTAACTTAGTATTTGAAGTTGTGGAATGGAGATAATCGATTGATTTTTGTAAACGATATTTCAAATTGAATTTCGGAAAATAGATCAATTTTTATGGGAAGTACTCGAAGAGGTAGCCCGGTATATATATACCCGTAGTTGACTCAAAAGAATCACATTTAAAAAATATGGACATTTTTTTCATTTAAGTGGGCGTGATAAATTTTTTCTCAAACAGTTGGTTTTAATGCGCTTATTTGGCAGTTCTAGAAAATACGAAATAAAATTAACTGCTGACAGAAATCGGAAAATACTGAAATCGAGAAAAACGAAATATCTGGCATACTTTGCTTTTAACTTTCCTATGAAACTTTTGCTTATGTCTGTGTTAATGCATGAGATAGTTAAGTTCATTTGGACACAATTTTTCCTAGTATCCTTGTGCTCCCACATGTTCACACACGCTTTTGTCAGCGCTTACTCACATATATATGTACATGTGAGTAAGTATATTTCATATAGATATTGTAACTAACCAAGACAAAAACGTAAACCAACATTCCAAACACTTAGTGGCTTTCGTATCGGGACACAGACAAAAAAGTTATTAGTATGCGTAAGAGGTTTGTTGAAAACCACAAATCTAACAACAACACAAAAGCAGGAAAACGTTTAGCTATATGGATTTAAAATAAATTCCTTGGAATACACACATACGAGTATACCTGCTCGTGTTTACATACATGATTTTGTTATATGTACGAAAATAGGTAGACATGAACATTCCTATATATTTGTTAAGGCTTTTTTCAGGTTCCCATCTTTTGCTTCGCTCCATCATTTTGATAATTGACAATTTTTGTGGTATTTACGCTTCAGTTGTATCCGTATTGTATTGGTATGCTACGATTCACTTCCGTTTATATTGGTTTTTGTTTTGTTCATATTTTCGATAGGTTGGCATGCAAACGTACATACAAGTGTAATATATACATACATTTGAGCCTGTAAAGTATTTTTCTTGTTTGCTGAAATGTTAAAATCACACATGGAAACGTATGCACTTAAATGCGTACAGTAGATCTAAACTCAAAAGAGAGAGGAAACAAATCTGAATATCCTGTTTACTGGAAAATGTATAGTTTCCTGGGAAACTACAAGGGAAGCATTTGGCTTGGAATAAATTAAATGTGTGGTTATGTATGGTGAATTATAAGTAAAACAACCAAATGCTTTCAATCGCCTTCTAGAAAAGGAAGTAGGTTTCTAGAACATCGAGTAATCAAAGTAAACATATTTCTACCTTTTCTCAGAAATGGGCAGGGGGTATCGAACGCATCCGCATAAAGCAAGGCCATACTTAAAATCATTGGTCACACCGATTGGTACGAAAAACTGAAACGACCATGACAATTATATGAGGCATACAAAATTCATACATCGGCTAATTGTAGTATTTTTAACCCGGCATGATTACTAATCAATAAAGTTTATTTTTTTATCTAATACGCAGCTAATATACTTGACGTATGCCAGCTGGGATTCATTACAATTATTCATTAATATTACTCAACATAAAATAATATAAAACAAAATTCCTTACAAATTAAAAATATATAAACATAAATAAAAACAAACAGTAATACAAAACAATAAAAATAATATTTGTTATAAAAAGTGTATGATAAAAAGTATATAATAACTAATAAAATAATAAATAATTGATGAACAAAAAATATATTATAAATTTTACTTACTTATAATAGCAATTAAAAAATATATAGTATTTAGTCTTTAAATGACATATATTACGACACAAACACAAATATTAGAAAACATCAGTGAAGGTAACTGCGTAAATCTCGAAACTTTAATATATTAAAAATAACTAAAATAACCAAAATTAATATATATATATATATATATATATATATATATATATATATATTATAGAATTACGAATGAAGATAATAAGAAAATATTATTTAAACATATATGTATTATTTAAGAAAATATTATTTAAACATGCTTCTCACCAATCTTCTTTCTATTTCCCATCAGCATTTATGTAAAGCACATTCGATATACTTCCATACTTTCTCTGTTACTTCCAGTAACCGATTTTTTTATATCGATTTTCAAATGCAATCAATGTAACTCTTCGTTCATACATACATATATATTGCAGCACATTGAATTTTCGGTTTCGTAATGTTCCAAAGAATTTGTAAAGGTAGACTGATTAACCAATCACCTTCTAATAATTCCCAAAGAGGTGACCCATGTAACCCATATTTTCTTAGTTCCACATTTCCAAGGAAGCTGTATTGTATTCAGTAATGTATGACGCACAAGTTCTGAGAATGGAAATGGGGAATATTACAACACAATTCTGATACCACCAATATATATTGATAGATTTGATAAAATCTATTTTTTTCCATATAATTCCAAATTCAAAGATTGAAGGTTGTTATTTATATTGAATTGTAATGCTTAGAAAATTTGGCAATAAAAAACCACGTACGCCATAACCTAACTCTTCTATTCCTACATTCATATTGTATAAACTTACAGTGTTTATGCTTACTTATAATAATTTGAAAATAACTTACTTAATACTTAATTTGTACTTCAAAAATTTACTTAATTTGAATTGCAAATCAGTGTATCGTACAGTACGTATGCAATAGTAAATTACTTTTGTTTTATCTATGTTATAAAATTTACTTTTTGCTTATTGTGAACTAATTAATACAATGAATTGTAAAAAGACAAATTGTAAAATTACAAGTTAAAATAGTAAACCACAAATGGCACTTCTTCGCATCACATCATAGCAAATAGTCATTTTCTACTCTCGTCTCCTGTTCTACATTAAAATTGCGTATTATAACTTGAAGAGAACTTCCGTTGTTCATCAATCTTTTCATAAGCGGTTTATGTTAAGGTATAATCTGCGACCCTCAAACATCTCTCCATTATTTATAATCCTTTGGGGTTTAATCTCTGTTACCTTAATCCTAATACAAATTCTCGTTGTACTAGAGATTGTAAGAATCTGAGGCTCTCCTCAATTTCTACAGCTAAGCCGCTACCGCAAACAGGTGAAATCTGCCTTTACCAAAGATACAGTCCACATTATATCAACCACTGCTTCGCTGATAATCGATTGGAATCCACGTCAACTGCTATAATCAAACTCTCTCCAAACGCTAACTCCAATCGAACTTCTCCCCTTAGCACAAAAGCTAACGTTTGTTCACATATTTTTCATCCAATTGCTAAACTAATTAAACATAATTTAATAAATTAAACATAATTTAGCGCTCATAAGGGGTCCACTAAACTTAATTCTGCGAATAAAAATGAATTGCAGTACCAGACTCCTTAGGGTGTCAAATATGCAAGTTGGCCAATTTTGCAAAAATTAATGGTGAATCTATAATTTCATACTTCAGAAAGTTATAATTTTGCTTCTTCTTCTTCAATCGTGTATTAATTTGCCTTCTGCCAATCAACGCACTTTTGCAGCAACTCAAACGGAAGTTGGATGAACGTTTATGTAAGTCTGTTTAACTAAGTTTTTACAAAAATTCTGAATAAACTTATTTTCAAGATCCAACCCATTTTATCTCTGCATGGAGAATTTTTTCTACCAGGCCGAATATGTCCAATTTCCAACCTAATTTTTCTTTGAATATGAAATATATTTGTAGGAAATTTCGGACCCCTAAATCAAGCGGTAAGATCTCTATTGCACTTTCAGCATATATCTCATCAATAAAAATACAGAAACCAATACGGAAGCTGCCGACGAGACTCACTGGCAGGGGCCGAAACACGTCTTGTACGGTGTGTTTTGCTTTCTGTTGCATTAATTTGTCAAACCAGAACCTTTTCTCTAATAAACCAATACAGCGGTCAGCGATTGAAGTACTACCGATTAAAAATGTTGTAATTTTGTTCGTTTTTCAACTTAAAAACATTTCAAATTTTAGAATTTCTTTCATTTCTTGGATGCACTTAGCGCGAATTTTGGCATCTGGTTTAACTGGGAAGAACTCTGTACAATTGTAGCCTGATGTTAGTTTGTCCTATTCTTGGCGAAGAGCAATATTTATGGCGGTGACCATCTCATATTTCTTATATGGATCATATGGAAAAATTCTTTGGATTTAAGTCCGGTGAATATGCTGGAAATTGTTGTGGAGAAATGAAACTTGGAAGATGTTCTTGTAAAAAAAAGCTTTGGGTTTCACGGGCTTTGTGAAATGATGTCAAGTCTTGTTGGAATCTCCAATAATTTCTACCGAATTATTTAAGTGCACAAGATAATAAAGCATGATTTAAAAAGGACTAATTCCACGGAACATTTGCTGATTATGTTATGTCATGTTCAATAAAAATGAGTGTGACAGTTACTGCGGACCACCGCTGATGTAGGCACTTCCTTTTGTACAAGTTGTGCTTTTATGTGCACTCTAACCACGCACGATCGGCTTATTTGTTTACATATTGCTGAACTGTAAAAAATGTGTCCATTAGAACAGACCAATTTTTTAAGCTCGTGTTTTAACCTCTTGGCGAACTGCCTTTTATGCTGGCGTTAAATTTTGCCCTTTTGTATTTTATAGGGATCCAGCCGCAGTTAATTTTCTAATATGCGCCCAGTACTACGAGCAGACAGATTGATATTCTTATCAATTAAGGTGCGTTTTGTCGCGGAATAGATTGGGTTCTGATCTTCAGCCTTTTTTAGATGTGCATCTGCATGGGATTTTTCATGCTATCGTTATCGTCTTGACGTGTAATGGTCTGATGCACAAACTTTTGATTAACAATGGCTGGTTTCGTATTTCAATTAAATAAAAAAGAATAACACCGTTGCGTTTAAACTCCATTTTATGACTTTTTTTCCCCCATAAAAGTAAAACAATACTTTCAGTAGGCTTTTAAACAACATAACAAACCGACACTAGTCAAAAAATGAGAGCGCTGTCTTTAGCCGTTTGATAGCTACAGTAGCGTAAATTTGGTAATATTTCCAAAACCTACCCCTCTAATCAGATCGTTAAACCATGTCAACCATAAAAAATCTTTTGATGGAATCGAAGTGATTCGATTGATTCATAACTCATAAATTATGAGATAACCACGTGAGTGGACTTGGGAGAACTTGTCAGATTCAGTGAGCTTACATAAAGCCTTTCTTAAGCTCAACGAACGGAACCTACCGCTTAATGACGATTCCGAGTGTCAGTTTGAGAAGCTCTTCCTAGACTTGACGACTACTTGACTAATCTAATCACACACACAATAGTCGCAATATCTTGCTGTATGACTCTAACTAACCACATCGAGCAAGGCCCAGTCACTTCTGTGTGTGTGGGCGTTTATTTTTAGAATCACAGAACATCAGTGAATGTCAAGCAAGGCTAGAAACAATCGAGACGGCATAAACTTTAAGAAACAAGATTCTCGGCAAATACGAGTATATGCCTTATCTGAAAGCAGGTTCGAAATAAACGATAAAAAGAAATTCCTTTTCATCCCGTGAATGAGATATTAGAGAGCTTTTGACGTTCATTGAGCTTACAGGCATTTTATTTTCAGACTCGTTCATAGCAATACATAGTATAGTTTTATCCATCTAGTGGTTTCACAACCGCCGTTGTGGCAAGGCTGTCAGCTGTTAACTACCTGCATACGAAGTGCTGTTTATTGGGTGACAAGTTTTCCATTTACGAATATGAATTGTTTAACAGCCGAAGAACGCGTAAAAATAGTTCAAACTTACTATAAAAGTGGTGATTCAAACGTAGGTTTTTGATTGAACAACATTTTCTTCTGCGATAAAGCTCCGTGGTTACGTCAACAAGCGAAATTATGGCATATGGCTATGTGTAAGGTTTTGAAATATTTATTAAGATCTGCTTTGGGGTAATGCAAGGCGCTGTTGCCTCAGGTGAGAAAATCGTTCTTCTTTACTTTTTTGCTGCAAAGCAATTCCCACTGATAAGTGCCAAAAGACGTGCTTATAAGCTTACCTCATCCTAAAATCGCCAACATCTTCTCTTATACACACCATATCAATTGTTAAGCCATTAGAGATTATTGAGTTCAAAGTTTGTGGCAATCCGAATATACTTATTCTATTTGCTTCCATTTCTAATCCACTGTGCATGGGGTGGGTTGGGAGCTTTTGAAGATTCGAGCGGAAGAGAATGTTATGAAGCAGAAAATTGGTTTACAATCAGTAATAACAAATTGGTAGAACATTTTCATATGTATGTAAATCTATAGATAAATATTTATTTAAAATAAAAGGAATATATAAATGACTATTTTGTATGTGAACATGTATTTAAGAACTTTGCAAAATTGTCATACAACATTTCGGGTAGATGGTAAAAGTATTTGGATGTTATTTTATGTGTGTTATCGTATATGTATACGATTACATAAAATGTTACAGTTCTTCGAGCGAAATATGTGTGTGTGTATACAGATGAAATTGATATAATTTTCAGTTGGAAATATAAGCAACTTTTTTTTGCAATTTTGTCATCGTTGGGATAGATTGATGCCGTACTTATGCTATGATATGTAGATATTTTGGACAACAATTTTATTTGAGAATCTTTCTGGAGGTCTATAAAAATCGGTCAATCAAGTTTGATGTTATGGTTCAAAAAGTGTGCAAAATTTTCTTGTGGTAGTGTAAGTGCAAATGTATAAATTTTCCTGTTTAAAAAAAACAATGTAAAAATTTAGAGAATTTCTTAATAAACCATTCGACTGAATTATATCCTTTATCAGTGGTTGTATTTGAATTTTCTGGACATCAGGAGAAATCCCTGAATATGATTAAATTCTATTAATCTTCATAATTCTATTAAATTCTTCATAATTTGCGGTCTTCTTTGACTAATCGGAAAACGTTCGTGCTTCTGTAGTCAAACTTTCTTTCACTCTACGACTCGCTGTAACTAATTATTTTCTTTAGATGATACTTTTTCCAGTTTTTCCGAAATTTAATGAAAACGGAGCATACTAGTCTCTATCTTTAAACAGCCTCCCTTGAAAATGGGCCTTTCAAGTTCGGTATTATCGCTCCCCCAAGCTATAGTTTTTATCGGAATTTTTGCTCAGATACATTTTAAGTAATACTCGTACTTCCTCTGCTTACACATATGTGAGCTAAGCCTTATGTTTGACACCTTGAGGTGAGTGGCAGAGCAATCCGTTATAATTCGCAACACTAACTAATTATACTGACATTATGGTTTCATTATCTTTAATTTAATACAATTGAATGAATGGTACGAATAAACATAAGTTAAGTTAGGTATTTTGAATGGGAGTTACCAGAGATACCATTAGCACCTGCACATTTTTTTTTTTTCAATTTTACCAAGCATTTCAATGCAGTACTATAAATTAAAATTTAATTAACTGCAGTCTCTAAATTAAGAATTAATGCGGAAAATTTAACTTTCTATAAATTTATCAATTTGTATTGGATGTGCCAAAAGGGTTTGACAGCGTCTCCGTTTTTCATTCTGAGAACTAATTTCACCAAATTTGACTGACTTCAGTGCAGCTGTCCTTTCTGAAGTATTACAGGAATTACTAAGTGCAGTTACTTATTACTAAAAAATTTAGACTACTGCATATTACTTGTGAGAAACCCCAGATCAAGGACTGGATTCCTAAAAATCGTCAAATGTCTGCGTGCTCAACGTATTGTTCAAACTAGTACGAATTACTTGGAAGGTATCAGAACAGGAGTGGCTAATCAGTTGAATCTTTGAAATTCTGCTAAGTTTTATAAATCAAGATAATTGACAAAAGATTTAGTTACAACGCCCTGCAAATATAGAGCTACAGGAAACAAACTGAATTTCGATACATCGTTTAATTTGTACTGGATGTGGCAAGAGAAGTGGTTTGGCACAACCTATTTATCATCTACAGCAAAGCATTAAGAGGTACCACAAGGGTAGGACGGCGTAGACCACTTAAAATCACTAGTCACGATCTGGCAGAACTTTAAGCCGGGCCCAGTTTTAATGAATTTCGTAAGGATTTGTGATATTTTTTGCGTCTAGCAGCCAGCAACATCGTTCAACCGACTCAGAAATATTGCGTTGGGGATACCAGAAAGAAAATCTCACATATTTTTATCCTCAGAACTAAATTTACTGAACAGTTAAAAAGCATAATACATGAGACGATCACAACAATATTTCAGTAAAACTGAAATATCACTTTTATGGGAGATGCTAGAAGGGTGGTCCATAGCATGATGAGCTACACGTATTTTGTTTTTATACTCACTCAGTTTGAAGGCAATTCCGAACGTCAATGTGAGAAGCATTTATTACACTGTTCAATTACTTGGCAGATACGTCGTGGTGACCGCCGCTCAAATATTGATTTGTACTTGTGCCAGGGTTTGAACTCGCAATTATATGCATGGTACTATCACGTTCGAACTATCATGTTACGACCGATCCCTTAATATTAGCTCAAGATAAAAGACAACGATTTTAACGATTATTGATTATCAAATGACAGGAAGGACATTTCATTTAGAACATTTATTTACGGATGCTAAATATTTTGATACAAAATAGGTAAAACTGTAATAAATGGAATCAGTTGGTCTACCTAAATGTCCAATTCCCTTTACTGAAAAAATCAGTGCAGAAATTTGGTCAGGTGACGTGACTTACACATACCTTCAATTAATATGAAATAACATGTAGGGCGCTAGAGGGGGTTTGGGGGTTTTACCAAGGATTAGAAATCAATACAATGCACATGCATAAAGTACGATGTCTGAATTTCGGAAAATCGATCAATTTGTGCGGGACGTACCAGAAGAGGTGTAGCAATGCTGTCCAGGATAAAAGATATGAATATAACAATATATGGAATATGTCGGTTATTTGCATGGTGTATACCAGAAGGAGCGAAATTAATATACCGAATATTCTGTGAGCATTACAAATCAATGAAATGGACAAACACGTAAGTTATAGCAATCAATCTACGAATCTACGGAAGATATTAACATTCATAAAATCCGTCAATTTGACCGGGTGGTATCAGAAGGATGAGTCGTTATATCCTGTTATCAGTTTCCGATTACGATGTGAAAAATTTTAGGCAGAGCCCAGTTTTAAAAAGTTTCCTAAAGATTTTCGATAGCTATTAGGTCTATTCATCACTCACTCACGACTCAAAGAAAGGCGAAACAAGTTTGGTCAAAAGGTAATCGTTCTTTAAAAACTTCCTTCTGGTTGTTACATTTTTGCCATACCAAATGATATAAACATGGTTATTCATTTAGTGGTTTCAGAACTGCCGGTCTGGCAAAACTGTCAACTGTTGGAAACCTCTCATCTGAAGCATTATTTATGTAGTGAAAGGTTTGCCATTTTCGAATATGAATCGTTTAACATACGAAGAAGATGTACAAATAGTTAAATTTACTACAAAAGTGGTGATTTAAATGTGAGCACTTTTCGTGCATTACGGAGTGATTATGGCTGTCATAATCGATTTACTGTACAAGAAATTGCCAAGATAATAAGGAAATATTAAGAGACGTGGTCAAGCTTGTGCATCATTACAATGTGTGCACTGCCGAAAATATAGCTTCTGAAATTGTGGCAGATAATCCGAATTTGTTGACTCCACGCCGTTCTCACCAATTGGACCTATTTTTACGGTTCATTGTGGCGTATTTTGAAGTCAAACTCACATAATAATTAAAGCCGGCATACCATTCACAATGCCATATATATGCTGATTGGGTGCTACAGCAACTAGCTTTCAATGCTGATTTTTCGAACAAAATTTTCTTCAGCGATGAATCTCATTTCTCACTCATTCAACAAACAAAATTGTAACATATGGGGCTCGAAGAACTCGGAAGTAATTGTGAAAAAGCCATTGCATTCGGTGAAAGGGACTGTTTGGTGCGCATTGTGGTCTGAAGATATTATTTGAAGCATATTTTCGAAAATGATGCTGGAGGAACTTTACCGTCAATTCAGAGCGCTATGCCCGATGATAATCGATTCTTTTAACCTGCAATTGAAAATTATGAACTGGACGATATTTTAAAAAGACGGTGCTACGACCAATTTTGGCTTTATTGCATGAGAAGTTTCCAGAACGTTTTGGCGACATCAATTGGCCTTCAAGACGATGCGGGTTGACGCATGTTGTGAGACTACATTAAAGATCGTGTTTGCGCGGATAATCCCCAAACGTTGGAGCATTTGAAAGCCAACATTCGCCTAGTTATGGCTGATAGTCGAAATATACCTCAAAAGGATCCATTGCTGCAACCAATCCAAAGGCAGTCATTTAAATGGCATTGTATTTCGTAGATAATGGTAAGGTCCAAGCATTATAATGGGGTAAAAGTTTCATCAAAGTCATAGATTTATGTGTGATTTATTTAACTTTACTTTTGAAACCAAAACACGAATAACTCCCTTTTGGCGAATGTACAATAAAGTCGTTAGGACCAATGGTTTTATGCAAGTATTTACAGTAGAATATCTACTTTAAATAACAATTTTCTTAGTTTCATTTGCTGGTGGACTTTGTATGTATAAAATGCGGTAGTAAATGATAATTCTGAACAATGTGATTGTGCTGTGTTGGATGGCACACACATAATCTTAAAAACGAATAATCTGAAAATAATAATTTTGCGCCCATTTTAATGCAAAATTTTGTAGGACTTTTGCAAACTAATACACAACTGATTTTAAATCAAGTGTCTCTGACCAAAGTTTGGGTGGATTCTCTGAATATATGTATACCTTCAACTTATTGAGTTCGATCTGTTTTACGCCCAACTAAAAATTTGAACAACTGTAAATCGGCAGGACTGGTAACACAATATTTAACGCAAGTAGAACTATAGATTTTTTGCGATATTCAAACTAAAATTTTGCGCCCAAAGCAAAAAAAAAAAAAAAAAAAAAAAAAGCAAGAGACATTCATTTAAACAATTCTTTTTTTTATTTGTTCCATTATATTTACACTTAAAAAATATTTAACAAATTTTTATATTTACAAATTTTGAGATATAACTAAAAGTATTTTTATTTTATTTTTTTTATTTATATTTTATATTTTTTTATATTATATTTTATTTTTAATTTTTTTTTTTTTTTTTCAAGTAAGAATCGTTTTCCATAAAAGAGGAGATAGTTAAAGAAAAAAAATACGACAAAACCTTTTAAATAGTCAAACAAAAAATTGAGTTTCTTACTTCGACAATATTAGTTAACGGCATTAATTCATAAAAGTTATCACAGCTGTTCCTCTGAAGTTCTTATCAGTCTATGGGTTGATAACTTGTTTTGGTTTTCAAATTTATCATTTATTCTGGCAATAAAGTTCTGTAACATGTCTTCCTTAAAACGTTCGTGTAACATCAGCGTTGGGAACTTCATGTTTAAGCCATATATTTGTTTCTGGGTTTTATTCTGGATAACTTGAAGTTTTTTGATGTGAGTTTTGGCACATCTTTTAGACCAGACCTGTCATTGTTGGTCGAATGCACATCTTGTATAACAGCAGTTTATTTTTGATATTTAATTGGGATCTACGATTGATCAGGGGGAAAAATGCCCGCATCATGAAGCACGTTTTCTTTAAAGTTCAAATTTTTGTCCAATATTATGCCCAAGTATTCGACCGAATTCTGCAGAGGAATATCTGTGCCACCTATGTTAAGCGTTGCTGAAGGGGTTAGTCTCGGCGATTTATTAAAGGGGGAAACTATGGCTTGTGTTTTTCCCTCATTTATTTTTATTTTCCACTTCGTGAAATATTTATTAATATGGAAGAGAGATTTTCTAATTTTTCTTATATAGGTATATTACACGTCCGCGTATAATGCAATAGCCTTATTTTTAAGCAGTTTGAAATCCGAAGTAAATATGGACTACAAAGTTGGTGACAAAACAGAACCTTGTGGAACGCCTACAGTTATCTTTCGAGACGAGGATTGCTTGTCGTTCACACTAACCATGAATAGTCTATCGGACAAAAAACTTCGTATAATTTTCTGTAAATAAATAGGATATCCAAATTTATGGAGTTTATGCTAAATCGAATCAAGAGCTTTTTCAATGTCCAAGAATACCATTCCCGTACTTTTCCGCTGTATTTTATTATTCTAAACCGTATTTACAATTCTTTTGACTTGATGAATTGTCGAATGTTGATTCCGAAACCCCAAGTGTTCCTCTCTTAAAACCGAATTATTTTCTGCGTGTTCCTTGATCCTCTCCAGAATAATTTTTTCGAATACTTTGACCACACAGTTGAGCATACTAAAGGGACGGTAACTATTGTGGTCCTTGGCATCTCTCCCAGTTTTAAGAACAGGAACAATTTTAGCTTTCCTATAAATTGAATTAGTGGCTAACTAAATACTTCATTTTCATTGTCAGCGACGTTGAATTCAAAAACAAACGGTGGAACATTTTCTTCTTTAAAACAAATGGTGTATTTTCAACAATAACATAACGGTGAATTCTAGGACATTTTCATTGAAAATCCTTGTCACATTGTCCCATAAATACTGACTTATAAACTGATGATGCACTTGAAAGGTAGGGAAGACAGGCGGATTTATTATGTTATGCGTAGATAAATTGCTACATGCACAGAATATTTATAACTGTAGACATTGGACACATGCCACACTACAATTTTCCCTAATTACTTTGTTAAAATTCACGAGCCATATGTTTTTCCCAAAAGTAGTAGCTTAAACTCTTTCTCTTCATGCGCCTTGTTACGTTCTGTAAATTGTTAAGTATTTATATGTGCCTGCGTAAAATAACTTCTTTCCAAGTCCGCTGTTGTTTAGAAACTTTCATAATTAACTTTCAACTCTAAGAGTATTAAGTGACGTCCTCTGCTGGCATTTGGTTCTTTTGCGGAATATATTTTAACAGGGCCAGCGAAGAGACACGTCTCACAAAGAACATTAAAATCATTAAATTATGACCCTTAACTATATAATTAAATAACAGTATTAACAACCCAAAAGGAAAAGAAAATTGGTGGAAAATCTCCAACTCACTTCAGTCATAAAGCAAAAGATTTTATGGCTGTGTGTGTGTGTGTGTGTGAAAACATGTAAAATCAGTTAAACCCAGCTAAATTTGCACTTTTTTGTTGCTCCTACAAAACTTTCTTTCGTTCTTTATTTTGTCCCAACTGTGTGAGGGAAGTGGTAAATCGGATGTGTTTTGTACCCGAAAAGATAACAGTTTTAATTAAGTTTATGCGACAAATGTCACACAGTGTTACATGCACAAATTATACATTAAAAAGTATAACTTTGTTGCTGTGGAGCAGTCGAGGAGACGGGGGAGTTGAGGCATTGCGTCCAAGCAAGCGATGCGGGAAACGATGCCAAGGATGTGGTGCGGCATGACCTTAAAAATGGAAATTGGCAAAGCCAAATTGACCAGATTACGAAAGTGAATTGCACTTATATATTTTTCGTTTAATCACTTTGAGTTTGTTGGAATTTTGTTTGCTCTGTTGTTTTTCACTTTGTGGCAAATAATTAAAAGTGAAACTCAGCTGGCGTCGAGTTTATGAAATCCGACCCGAAAACTGTGTCCGGCACGAGTTTCACTGGGAAAAGTGATAATGGTTCTTTTAAATTTCTTAAATTAAATTAATAATCAAAGGTGAATACACTTATTGTTTAGAGAAGCGTTTGGAATAACAACAATTAGCTGGAAAGGATCCGCCTATTTGCCGCTGTCATAATTTGGTAGTTTAAGCGCAAATTATGAAAGCTATTTTACTAGAGAAATAAGCGGCAGTTACTAAGACAAATACGAAAACTTTGTTGCATGTCGGCGAGATACTATCAATGCCAAATCATATCACTTGTTTGATGTAATATTTACATTTTATATTAGTAAAATTCCGACAATGACTTGTACTTAGATGTGTTCCCGTAAAGTGACATCATAACAAACGCACATAAATCGATCATAATCTGTAACTGTCTCTACCCTTTTGCACAATTCACACTCCGTAGTAAAACAAATTTGACTTTCATAATTATTCCAAAGCATTTTGTAGAAATTCCCCATATCAACCATATACATACCTATTATACTTATCGTTTGAAATACTTTTGAAAATGGTCCCAAAATTTTCTAAAAGGCATCATCCCAGAGTGTTAACGACACAATTTTCATTGGAAAAACTAATTTCTATGAAGGTCTGATGTTTGCTAAGCTAACCTAAATCTAGTACAATGGAATGAAATATTTGAATCTAACATCGTATATGGATCAAATAAGGTAATTTCAATGGGCACAGTTATCCGGTTGATTTTCCCGCAGTTTGTTAAGCATTATACAGCTATAAAGCGTACCAAAAAACTGGTACAGTCTACGAAAGGTATTCGAACGTTTCGAGTACTGGAAGGTTCTCGAACTGATGTGGCATTTCAATCCATTTTCATTCCTATACCTTAATTTCTAAAATCTTATGAAAACGTATATAGGTCAAATAAGGTAACTTCAATGGGCGCAGTTATCCGTTTGATTTTCCCACAGTTTGCTTAGCATTATAAAGCTGCAAAGTTATCAAAAAACTGAATATATGGCAGTCTACAAAAGGTACTCGAATCCTTCGAAGGTACTTGAACCAATGTGGCAGTTCAGTCCATTTTCATTCCTAAACCTTATTTTGTCAGGCTTAATCTGCACCAAATTTTACAGTATTTGGTATACATTAATAGAAAGTACGAAACTAAAACTATATGGCTTAAATCGGTCCTATGTGTGATAGGTGATAGAAGAGATTCTCTTAAATTTCGTCCAGCTTTGCAAGAAAATTCTTTGAACGAAAATTTATGTTGCTGTAGCCAAGGAATCAGAAGTTGGCAAAATCGGTTAATTTTTATAGGAAGTAACGGGTTAGTTGATGTATCACATTTACAGTCCCCGGTTATGGCTTTGCAGACGGGCATGTAATCGATACTTGATTCTTTAGATGCTTCTTTCTGAGCGATATATTTTCATCGTATCAAATGATATGTAAGTTAATTTATTCGAACGAAGATATAATCAAGATGAGTTTGTGGTTGTTTATATGCTTCAACATTACTCCCATCCCAGAAGAGCAAATTTATCAAGTTTTTGATGAAATGCTAATTCAAACTCTACTTCAAGTCAGCATTTTGGTGACGCTTCACATTTTGTCCACATTGTATACTTGTCATTTTAAAAAAATCTGATGCAATTCCGAAATTCCTGAAATGAAATTCGGCCCATTCTAGTGGGGTATCAGTGAGTTCTCTATACAGCGGTTTCAAAACCGCCGGTCTGTCAGCTGTTAAATGGCTATCATATGAAATGTTATTTATTTAGTGAGAGGTTTTGCATTTACGAATATGGATCGTTTAACGACCGAAAAACTCGTGAAAATAGTTAAAACTTACTATAAAGCAATGATTTAAACATGAGCACTTTTCGTACATTACGGGACGGTTATTGTCGTCATAATCGACAAACTGTTTAAGGAGTTGGCAAAAAGCGTTATAGATGTGGTCGAGCCTGTGTACCGTAACGTACGTATTGCGGAAATAATCGCTTCTGTTAGTGAAAGTGAGGCATATAATCCGAATTTCATAGCACCGTGGCCTTATAATAACCGTCTTTTTTGACCTGCAATTAAAGATTATGAACTGGACGATATGTGGTTTCAACAAGACGGTGGCATGAGCTGACTTTGGCTTTATTGCATAAAAAGTTTGCAGAAAGAGTAATTTCACGTATTGCCGACATCAATTGGCCAACAATATCATGCGATTTGATGCCGTTAGATTTTTTTGTGGGGCTACGCCAAACATCATGTTTACGCGGATAATCCCCAAACGTTGGACCATTTGAAAATCGACATTCCTCAAGTTATCATCGAAAAGAAAAAATGGTCGAAAGCTATAATATCTCAAATTATCCACTGCTGCAACCAATCCAGAGGCGGTCATTTAAATGACATTGTTTTTTGTACATAATGGCAAGGTCCAAGTATTGTAATGAAAATAAATTTTCGTCGAAATCATAGATTTAGGTACATTTTATTTAACTTTCGTAACTGAAAATGGATAAGCCGAGTTTTGAATATAAAAAGTTTCATCTTAAGATGATGCTCTACACATTTTTCTGTATCGGGAGTTGCTCTCTAAGTATTGGAGTAGATACGTCGAATCGGAGGTCAGCATTGTACAGTTTGACATTTTAAAAGGCACATATGAATCGTGAATGCATTTTTATGATTTTGAAAGCCAAATTGAATCAGCTTGTGGAGATAAAGCTCCGTTAAAAATCTTTTTCTTCAGACTGAAATTCATGAAGGAAAAACAGATTGTTGTGGCTGAAAACGGTGAAGGTTGTGCTGAAACTAATATTGCTGAATCGTCATGCGACATATTGTGAAACTGAGACATGACACTTGCTGTTATATCTGATTGCCAAAAAAAAAAAAAAAAATCTTCGCATAAAAAAAATTTGGAAAATTTCATGACGATTAGTTCAAACAAATGTTAAACGAAATCAATTATGTTTCTTCGAATGATTGTGACTGGTGTGAGTCAAAGAAAAGGTTGACAGCTGTGGGTTTTATGTTTCTTTCAAGGAGAGTTAAATCGAACAAAAATATCCAGGCACCAAGTAAATTATTTCTTTTTTCTTCGGAACATGTCACAAGAGGAACATAGAATGGCAGGAAATTAAACCTTTTCCACCAAGACGAACGGAGAACTCAAAAAGTTGGATTGATGGGCCGTCAGCCAGCCTGCCTAACTTTGAATGCGAAAGACCCCTATCTATTGACATGCATTAAGACTGATGCGTTAAAAAAGTTTGAGTATCTCTTGCAAAGTGAAGTCTGGCGTTGTTGAGATGTATTTGAAACCATGCGAATGTTGATCGCCGCTGTCCTTTCAAAATAATATAATATTTGATGCCTAGTTTATAATGCAACTAAGTTCCCGCTGTTTGCCAACAGATGTCTCCAGCTATAACTGCTAATCGATTCTGCCATAACAAACGTCTTGAGCCAAGCTTAGGCTTATTTTAAACATACCGCCTCGACACAATAGTGATTTTATTTTGACGTCATATTCTTTTGGTTGTGTGAATATGTATGATTTTGTGCCAAATAATCGTTATGCGTGGGAATTACTGATTTTCTTCTTTCAGTCAAAGAAAACGGCGGCTGAAGTTCATCAAGAACTTTAAAGCGATTACAGAGATGCTGCATTAAGTGAAACAACGTGTAGAGATTAGCTTCATCGCTTTAAAGGCGTTGATTTTGACGCTGACGACTGTTCGTGTGAAGGAAAAGGAAAACCCTTGGAAGACACTGAATTGACAGCATTGCTTGATGACGACTCATGTTAAACGCAGGTAGAGCTTGCGTTGGAAATGATTCAAAAAGAAGAAATTTGGTTTCTTTATGAGTTGAAACCGAGGAACATTGAGCGTCGTTTTTTTATCTATGAACAATTGTTTCAGCGGCAAAAATAGAAGGGTTTTATTTATCGTATTGCAACAGTTGATGAAATATGGATTTGTTACAGCAATCTAAAGAAATTAAGTCCTGTGGGGCTGCCCGATCGTGCTTCTACATCGTCGCCTCGGCAGAATATTCACGCTGCAAAGGTTATGTTCTGTATTTGGTGGGACCAAGTCGTTGATTTATATTGAAGCAAAACGAAACCATCACTCGAGATCGGTATCGATTTCAATTAATGCAATGAGCCACCGAGCTCTGCTCAAGAAACGACCACAATACGCGTAGAAGCACGAAAAAGTGATTATTCAGCATAACAACGTTCGGCATCACGTGGCCAATCCTGTTAAAACTTACTTGGAAACCCGAAATGGGAAGTCATACAACATCCGCCATATTTTCCAGATTTTGCGCCCTATGACGACATCAAGGAATGACCAGATTCGCGGATAGCTTCAGAAGAGGAACAGTTTTGCCGTGACGGAATTCGAGCTTTGCCAAAAAAATGGGAAAAACTAGTAGCCAGCGATGGGCAATACTTTCAATCAATCATTTGTAAACATGTTTTCATAATAAAGTTACATTAAAAAAAAAAAAAAAACAGCGAGAACTTAGATGCGCACTTAATATTAATATTGATAGCAAATAAGTCTGGAATAAGAGGTGGTTGAAATTTATGTAGTCAAAATTTATGTATAAAAGAGAAAAAAATGTTTTTTCCAACAGCAATAAAACTCGCTCCAGATCTTGACGTCCAATAATCGAATTAATTAATGAACATACGAGGGTGTTTAAAAAAAGATAATTTTTCAAATTTCGCGAGCTACGTACATTCGACTTTCGATTATTATTTTTTTTATGTTGGTACACTCGTCTCGAAGACATGTTGACGGTTTTACCTATCCAGCATATTTAGTTTGTTTGTGAGAGGCATAAATAAGACAAGTGTTTTGCGTGTTCGCGATTTTCTGCTATCGAAAAAAATTGATCAAATAAATTGCATCAAATTTTGTGTAAAAAATGGAATAAAGTGCTCAAAAACACTTGAAATGTTGACAGTGGCATACGGTGAGAGTACTCTGAGTCAAAAAAATCCTTACATCTGACCTTACCACAGAAGGTCGAGAAGATATGAGTGACGACGCTCGCTCTGGACGCCCCAACACATCAATAACCGATGAAAATGTTGAGAAAGTGAAGAAAATTGTTATGGAGAATCGTCGAGTCACAATAAGAGAAGTTGCTGAGGATGTCGGCATATCGGTTGGCTCATGCCATGCAATTTTTCTTGGAAATTTTGGGCGTGAAACGTGTGGCAGCGAAGTTCGTCCCAACATTGCTGAATTTTGACCAAAAACAACGTCGCATGAGCATCGCTCAGGAATTGTTGAATGACCTCAACGATGATCCAGATTTGCCTAAAAGGGTCATAACTGGTGAGGAATCATGGGAATATGGTTATGACATCGTAACTAAAGCCCAATCGCCCCAATGAAAGAGTCCAGGAGAGCCAGGACCAAAAAACGAACGACAAGTTCGATCAAATGTCAAGGTTTTGCTCACTGTTTTCTTCGACTTCCATGGTGTAGTGCATCAGCAGTTCTTCCCACAAGGTCGTACGGTAAATAAGGAGTATTACCTCGAAGTTATGCGCCGCTTGAGTGAAGCAATATGAAAAAAGGCAGGAATTCATGGCTTTTGCATCATGAAAATGCACCTGCCCACTCATCTTTGCTTGTGAGAGATTATTTGGCCAAAAAAACAACAACGTTGTCATGCCTCAGCCACCGTATTCACCAAATTTGGGCCCCTGCGACTTTTTCTTGCTACCAAGATTGAAGAGACCCATGAAAGGATGGCGTTTTGCGACGATTGAGGCGATATAAACCGAATCGCTGTGAGAGCTCAAGGGCATACCAAAAAGTGCATATCAGAACTGCTTCTAGGATTGGAAAAAACGCTGCCACAAGTGTATTATATCTGAAGGGGACAACTTTGAAAGAGATAAAATAGAAATTGATGAATCAATAAATATTTTTTGAGAATAATGAAAATTCCCAAATTCAAATTTTTTGAACACACCTCGTATATGAAAATAGAAACATAAAACTAAATGTAATTTTTTATTTAGCAACTGTCACATCTGCTTAACTCGGCAGTACTAATTGACACTTCTTCCAAATGTTTCACACAGTGAGACCCTAAAAATTGAATTTTGAAATTTTTCCCCGAAAGGATTACAGCTTTCATTGGTCTCTAGAAATCAAAGCAACTTACATAGCATTAGTTTTAAGTTCTGCGAATACAATAATTACATTTCATAACCTCCCAACTGGGAATTAGGTTCAACCAAACGTTCATAAGCAATATAATTCCATAATTCAATTTATGCGCCATACGTACAGATAAATGACATATTCGAATAAATTTGAAGTAATACACTTAATTCCAATATTGTCCACTTGCATCCAAAGAGTTATAATTAATAATATTATTATTCATGGATGACAGAGAATACTTTGCCTTTGTTGGATGCACAATTTCGCAGTTATTAGTGAAGAGGTGAAAAGCTGTTACGAATAAAACATAAACTACCTGAGTGCATAATTAATAAAATTAATTAAATTTTATCGCACATTTATTATATGCAAAATATGCAATAAAAACAGATATTGTGATTTTGTCTGAACTCGACCATAACGTTGTGTGGTCACAACGGACACAACGAATGAATTCGGCCACAAAACCCAGCCGAATAACATTCCAGCAGTGCTTTGAAGAGATGAGAGCAAGTTCATTTGTAGCGAACTTCCGCCACATTGCGGTATTTCCGTTTCCGTTGCAAAATAATAATCCTTATATTCGGCTGTTGTTTCTATGATTTGTGTTAGTGTTGACATTTATGTATTTATATATTGGTCCATGCGTGTGTGCCTGGTCATGTGTGTGCATGTGACTGTGTGTGTGTATGTGTGTGCGTGTACGAGAAAGTGTGTGGTCTTTTGATTGTGTTTATTGCTTCATATTGCATTAATTCCATAGCGCATTAGATGGCAAACCACAATTAGCAATTAACGCATTCATACGTTTGTGATACAACGAAGCAAAAAACAGGTCGGCGCATTAAAATGCCACAGAATTATTCACGTCATTTGCAAATTAAAATTGAATTATTCTCTAACAAGTGTGGAATATTAAAATTTTTATGACTCTAAAGGGATTTACTAAAGTGAATTTTGCATTTTTATGATAAGCTTATGTAATTTGTAAATTAAACACATTTATGCTAGTAAATAAATAAGAGTTGTAGAGATTTATAAATGCTGGGATTTACTTAAATGTGGCTGTCATCAACAGCGGTGAGAGCAAAAAACAAACCAAACGACTGAGCTGGCAAGGATATTTGGGGGGAAAAAATACAATTCATAGGGCGTTGCTAAGGCAAAGAACCAGCAAAATTTCTTTTCTCGCATTTATTGAAACAAATTTTGCTGACGACAAAAAAAAATTGATGCAATTTTAAATAAGTCGGCGCTGAAAATTCAGAACTAATATTAAATTTTTTGGGTTCTCTATGCGGTATACCACGAAAATAAGATTCAGAAACAAGATATTTCAGTTCAATAATCGAACTAGCTTTATTGAAACTTACATTTATACCCCCATTCCATAACCGCAATATCGACAGAGCAAAAGGATCATAAATTTGATCATAAAAGGTGTAATAAAAAAAATGCATAAATTTTTCATGACATTGAAGGCTTTGTTTGGAACAGAATGGTGTGATTGATGGTCAAATATATACCTCTTTGTTCGGCAATCTGTTGCTATTTTGAGTGTAATTCAACTATGCCTTTCTCCTGGACACCTACGTCTGTGGGACTTTCGATTTTCACAAGCTTCTTTTGAGACGAATTTTTTGCCGCATCCGAAATATAAGATTGGTGCAAAAAAAATCAAGCCCCCATAACTTTTGACGAGTCACTATCGATATGTGTGGACTGCCATTGTCCTGATGGCACACAAAAGCTGATCATAGCTGTCCGCTTCCCCCACACTTTTCAATATGCTCGGTGTGCTAATTGCCAACGCCCCAGTGGGATAGCCAAGCAAACTTGGTCTATTTACGACAGAAATAAGAACCGACAATTTTGGCAGCAAGCTACGCAACTCTCAGCCCTTCATTTCGGCCAGAAAATACCAAATTGATCATGTTAGTGTGGAACATAATCTTTATTGGTAGAGAACTGTCTGACAACCTCGGGTATTTTTTGGGCCTGCAGCACCCGGTTGCCAGCGATTTCGGTTTCAAACAACAACCCGCGTAATGCTCCCACTAGGGGTCCAAAACAAAATGATCACATGGAAACTCTGTCCCGGAGGCTCCTGATCCCTACGCTGCCAGCCAAATTCACCGGTGGGAGCTGCGCAGCTGAGCTGCTACCAAATTGTAATTTATACCCCATACTTCACGGTATCGGACGCATTTCAGCAACAAGTGTATAAAGTGGAAATTTGTACATACCTACCCACAGGTAGGAAGGTTACCAGAGACCCCAGGTACATGGAATGGTCGATACTACATTGCAAGGATGTAGTATCTTCACCAGTGGAACAGGGGAAAAACTCCAAGTCCCTCCCGCCCGTGGGTGATGAACGGCAATCATGTGATATGAACATAGAATTTCCATGCCTGAGCATACGACAGCCAAGACAAAGATGACAAGGCACGAACTCGAGATCCTGTCCGCGTGAATCCCCATCACCCTTAGAGCCAGACAAGGGCTTTGGTCAGACACTGTAGCTAACCTACTCCTAGTTCCATAACCTTGCGGTCCAACGAGTGGTGACTTTGCAACGAGCAGCAGTTGCCGCCTAACAAGCTCAATAAGATTGTGGGATTAGTCCGATACGAACAGTCTTGCAGACGCTTAACCCTCAGGTCAGACCGCGTCGTAAAAGACGGTAGTCCCACTTCCTACAACTAAGTTACAGTAGCCCTACAGTGTAGATCCAAATTAAGAGTTTGGCCGCTCAATTCAAACGCGCAGCATAAATCCTGGCTTGGCAATAATTTGCGCCGGATCACCGTGATTCTCGTGGTTCTTCGCTTAACCTTTTTCATTACCAGGCACCGTCTTCATCAAAAATGGTTCACTTTTGTTGCAATTCAACAGATGGCAATTCGGCCTATCAGATTTTTTTTTGCATTCACTCGTGTAGCCCCAACAGACCGAGCTTCTTCTAGTATTCGGCTCTATTCCAGTGGTTCCAAGGTAATTTATATGCAATGTTTAGCTTCTGAATAATCGAAACAGTGCCTACATGACCAATGGTCTTGATGAATTCCATTATTCCATTAAAATTTTTGGCAATTAGCATTTCAGAGCGTAGTGTAGCTTACCAGAAACGGGATTAGCAAAATCAATATTAAGCATAAATGGCTGTTACAATATCAGAAGTATTCACACACATTTTCAGACTTGCTTTCTCGCCCTAATCGAAAAGACGATAACATTTCTTTGAAGCGCTCCCAAACAGCACTGAATCAAGTAATCACAAAACTGTCTGAGTAGTTTTTTAATATAAAATTATGTCTTTCTAACGTCTTCTAATGTAACCAGCTATATGACGCGTGTCACAAATTACGATAGCCATACACTCATATTATAAAAATTATAACTTTTTTTTACTATATTGCATACAATTGACTGTGTGTTTCGACATGATATGAATTATAAACTATTTATATGAGTTACAAACGGCATAAATAAAGCAGTTATATTGACGGTTTATGACGTCTAAAAAGTTTTTCTCCTTTTTTATTTTATTTATTGCAATATTTGTAGTACTAGTAAAATTTTGGAAGATCCCTGACGTGAACTGCAGAACAAGTAAAAAAGATAGTGTAAAAACGTTATTTATAGTCAAGAATGTGTACACTTTGCTAGTTTTTATTTATACATCTATAAACGAGACTTCCGATAAACTACTGATTAGTTCGAAAGTAGAGTTTTTACATCGAAATGAGAATTTTAAATTCTTGTTACATATTACTTTTTCTTATTGCCATGTAGGAGAATTGATTATAAAGTTCTTTTGCACAAAATAACATTGTAACTTATACATAGCTTTTCAGGCCTTATTTTGAACCCGCGTTTTCCTACTATGAAATTTTAACGCCCAGCTCCAGGCTTATCAGCTGTAAGGCAGAAATAGTATTACCACTATTTTATGCATGCTAATTTCATTCTCCCAATTGAGCCTGGATTTTATGCAAATCAATAAATATAGAGCTGTAAAATACTTAATTATTTTCTGAGTTTTACCAGTGTTTACTACAATTTTCCATTTGTTATAGTTTTTGATGGTCGAATGTGGACTGTCCATCAGTCTTCTAAGAACCGCATTGGAAACTTTGCTTTTTACAATAACCGCTTTGCCAAGCACTACTGGCAGAGTTAAAAAAATAAGACGACAAACTACGACGCTTCAGGCTCTTTCCATGAAAGTGACCGCCATTTGTCTGTGCTTACAAAGAAAAACAACTTAACTGGAGTTAGGATGAAATAAAGTTTATTTGAAAATATTGGTGCCCTTTTTCAGGCACATATTTGCATCGAATCCCTGTCAAACATTTGTTGCATTTCGAAAGTAGAGGCAATTTTTCAAAAGGGCGATTTTTGGCAAAAAAAAAACATATTTTTTTTTTTTTTTGCAAAATACAAAATTTTGATAAGCTAATATTGTTTACGTTCTTAGAAGTATGTGGTCGCCTAAACGTGACTTCAAAATTTTGTATATTTCGAGTGTTATGACAAATTTTAATAACTGAGATGAGAAAGAAAACTTAATAACTTAGATAATGAGGGAGTTGATTCGTATTTTCTTGTAAGCACAGATATACTTATTCTTAGGTTAATATCTTCCATTCAATAGCGCTATATATTGTCAAAATTGACACAATTTGAGATTTGGTCAATTAGAGCCTCAAAATGTACACAACCCGCATTGGCGCTTCTCTTCTGACACCCACCGTACAAATTGGCGGGCTTTTCAAAATTCGAAAATTCTCTGTGATTTTTAATTAGTAGAATGCAGTTGCCTGGATTTCTTTACATTGTAAAACATGAGAAACCTCGACGAGTAGTTACGCCCATACTAGTACCTCCTATACAAATTTTATTATTTATTATAAAAATCCGTATATTCTACAATTCATAATTTTCAGGAAGTTGTACAGAATTCGGTTATATTTGGAACAGATCATGCGTTTGGGTCTGACAATTAAAATGGAAGGCATCATCACACCCCTTCTAGTACCCTCCATACAAATTGATTGATGTCTCGAAATGTAACCTTCCCCAATTATCGTTGATTCATTGACTTCAGTTACTTTAATTTCTCTAAATATATTGCCTTGTGCTGCTTTTAGCAAACCGACTGAACTTTCAAATATTTTCTGGTAACCCAAACACAAATCACCTAATTTAGCTACATAATGGGTAATTCATTTTTCGGTTGGAAAAGTAAAGTTATATAAGCAGACATCCATACCATAATGGGCACTAAATAGTCATTATTTCCGGATGCTTTCCACAATCACCTCTGCAGAAATTTTTGTGCGATTGAAAGCTCATGTTTAAATCACCACTTTTATAGTAAGTTTTAACAGTTTTCGCGCCTTTTTCGGTTGTTATGCGGTTAATGTTATCCATATTCGTAAATAACAAACCTTTCACTAAATAAAAGACACTTCAGATGACAGGTATTTAACAGCTGACAGCCTTAACAGACCAGCGATTTTGAAACCACAAAATAGATAATGTACTAAATATCATTCGCTTAATAAATTTTGATTGACTAATAGAAATAGGCTGCATAGGCACAACCCTTATTGTACATATCCACAAGTTAACATTAAGAATTTATTCGAAATAAAAAAATTAAATTTAATATTTATTGTAGAGTTTTGAAGGTACATTTTCATTCACGTTGTACGTTTTACATTTTTACCAGTTTGTTTACTCGTTCCAAAAAGTATATTACTATGCCACTAAAATGGACAAAACGTAAATATGTTAGGAAGACATTTTTTTTTTTTAATATATACTGCAAACATTCAAATAATTTTTAAGAGATGTGTTCTACTTCAATTGCTGGTCTATTTTACAAATTATATTTATATGTTTCCCTTAATTTAAGTATTCTGAAGTAAGCAGGATAATAGAATAATAGCCCTAATCAACATTCTTCAACAATTTAATTTCATTAACATTGATGCATTTTACAATACACATCATCCTATTCAAGAGTTGGCAACAACTGCCCAACTTTTAAAAGTAACCACAAAATAATAATAGAAATTACAACCATAACAATGAGGGCCACAGAAGCAACATAAATGTTACATATGCAAAATGTTATGTATTCAAAAGTTCATGGCAAAATTTACCCTTTGACTTTTAGGAGCTTTAAAGCCAGAGTGGCAAAAGTCCACAAAACGAAACAAAAAACACAACTAAACAACATTTGGCTCAAGACCAACGAGCAGGGCTAAATATACAAACGCATGATGGCACATAACATGCCTATACATCCATATGCCAATGCAGAACTTAACACACAAACCGAATGTACCCCTTCCCCCCATACATGGTCACAGGACGTTGGCACTTAGGTATACAAACATAACTCTTTTGTTTATTTTTAATAATGGTAGAGCAGTGTTCTGTCTGTTTTACAACGTCGAAACACACATTTTGGATACCAATGAACATTAGAACGCTCCAAATCAAAAACATTTTGGTGAAAACATTTTGCGGCTCCTGACTAGAATTCCATTGCAGTTCGGAGGCTGCAGCTGCAATTTTTATTCGCATTTTTGGTCAAATACCCCACCTTCCGCAAAGTAATGGAGAGGCGATGAACAACATTTACAATCTCTATAAAAGGCATTATCATCACTTAGCTCCGTTGGGCGATGGACCCATTTATAAAAACAGCTCCAGCAAATAATATTTCAGTGTTTTTGTGAGTTTAGAAGGGATGAGTAAAAAGGGTTTGTTTTTTTACAAAACCATAACTGAATACAGCCCAATAGTTGCCAATTAAATGAAACTGACACCCAGCAGCATTAGGCACTAGCCAAAGAAAATACACGTTCTAGGAAGAGACAATCATTCACTCACTTAATAGTTCATATGAGATTATGAGTAAAAAACGTTGTGCTCTATTACTATTGTTTTACAGGAAACGTATGCAAAAATGGGGGATGAACCGTATTTCCCAGTTTCTCTTTAGCAAATCTGGTGCATGACTTTTTAAGTCAATTGAAAGATGTCCGTCCGCCTTCTTGGCTGTTTGGTTGGCAGATACAATAATGCCGGAAAGCATTATGCAGCATTGATACAGTCTAATATTTTACTAGATCATAGCCGGGGATTGTAAGTAGAATAGACCGACCAGTCGCAACTCGTTTTTCTCACACAAACCCTTTTTTCTGTCATTTTTGCCGAATTAAAATTATGTAAGCTTTTGTATCGTACTTTGTGTGGCTTTATGGCGATTGACAATTAATTAACCATATATTTATTCCATACATAGTTCTGGTCGATTTTATCCATGCATTCATACGTACATACTCTTCAGTCAGCTGTAGAAAATTCAGTAAAAATTGATGCATTACCAACACTCCTTCTTGTAGCCTGGTGCTTGAGAAAATATGAAAACTTCCACGTTACGTAATTAAAGCCATGTATTCCTAAATTCATATCATTCATTCAATTGCAATAAATGCAGTGAACTTTAGGAAGCATGCAATATTTAGGAAACTTGGTTCTGCTAATGGAAATGTACTACAATGTCGCCCCCTTTAGGGTACCACTCATACAAGTAGGTGATTTACTTCCGGCTGCCGTCTAACTTTTACACCGACGTAAAAAGACGATGGGTGAAGTTGTATGTAAGTAAATTCTAGTTCATAATTATATAAATTGTTATATCTACCCCGAAGGGGGGTTCACTCATTTCATAGCTTCTTTAGTAACAACTAGAAATATTTATCTGAGGTTCCATAAAACAAGAGCGTAGTAGGAAGAAATCCATAATTTTTGTAAGACGAAAGACTTCATTTAGCATTGCTAGAATGATCAATTTTGCTTAACTTCTTGCCATTCTGAAGGTAATGATATTCTTTCTATTGTGAAAAACAAAAACTGGGACAATCGACTTCACAAATTTTTCTTGAGCATAATTTCTTAAGAGCGGAATGTCTCACCCTAGGCAGGAACAAGTAGTAGTTACTTGGTGCCCGGTACGGACTAACGGCGATTGAATCATGATTGTTTTCGCTTGATGTTGTCGTAAGTGACTCACTTTCCATCAGTAGTGACCATTCGCTTTAGAAATGTTCGATTTTGTTGGGATTTAACAGCGATTCGCGCATGGAAATTTTGTACATGAGGTTTTTTCGGTGAACTCAATGACACCATACCCATACGTCGACCATCTTTTTTATCCAGTCTTGCTCATGTGGTTCCAAACAGTTTAACCTGCAATGTTTAGCATCTAATCAGTCGAAACAGTGCTTACATAGTCGGGCTTAACAATTTTCATTATTCTATAAACATTTTCCGCAATTGACTTTCCGTGACAATATGTATGGCATGAATTTACACAAAAATTACCAAAGCGAAATTGACGAAATTTCGCATGATTGGGTGTTATGCAGGCTGTTGTTTGTTTATAATTTTTTATTAAATAAAAGAAGATGGTTCTTACATTGATAAATGTTTTATTTAATGTATGGAATACAATATCAGATAAATGTCCGTCTCTGTTAGCCTCACAAATGCGAGCTCTTTTGAGCACATTTTTCATTACATTCTCACACATTTGTTTAAGTTGCTCAAGCGTTTCTGGTTTGTTTGCATAAACCTTACTTTTCAGATATCCCTACAAAAGGGAGTCCGGAGCAGTCAAATCAGTCGATCGCATAGGCTAATCAACATCACCATTTCTTGAAATAACTTGTTGTGGAAAGAGGTCTCGCAGCAATTCCATTGTAATCCTGGCTGTAAACGATGTGACACCGTCCTGTTGATACCACATGTTAATCAAGCCCAAAGCATGCGGTTATAGCGTTAAATAGTATTCAATCATATCACGATATCGCTCCCCATTGACAGTTACCGTTACGCCGTTTTCAGTTTCAAATAAGTAAGATCCAAAAATTACTCCTGACTAAATTGCACACCCGACTGTCACTTTTAATGGATTCAAAGTTGACTGATGAATAATTTGAGGGGGTTTCCATTGCCCAAAACCGACTATTCAGTTTATTCACATATCTATTCAAATGAAAATGTGTCTCGTCAGTCATTATGATTTTTTCATGAAAATTGGGGTTGTCATGGGCGAGCTGTAACATCCTATTGGCATATGTACGGCGGCGTAAATGGTCTTGTGGAAGAAGCTCTTGTGTCAACTGAATCTTAAATGGAAACAAATGCAAATCTTTGTGCAAAATTGTGGCCAAAGATGTTCTTTGAAGATCAAGCTCTTGAGTACGGCGTCGAATTGAGGTTGATGAATGTTTTTGGATACTTTCTTTAGCAGCAGTAATGTTTTCAGCCGATCTTGCAGTACGTTGTGGTCCATGCTTGGCCCTATCAGCAACAGACCCTCTTTCTTCGAAATCATTCACTACATGATAAATAGTGCGTCTTGTTGATACGTTGTTTATCCCAAAAATTTCACGTCACTTTTTCATCGTCACAGTAATCGATGATTGATTTTGATAAAATGTTTTAACGATTAAAATACGTTGATTTATCAAATATTTTCCCATGATAAATTTGCCACCTCTCTACTTCACGACTGCCAAATATGAACTATCAAGACTAATATTTACCAAAATGGCGGCAAAACAAATTAGTATACTTTCCCAACGGACTCCCTGTATTTAGTATAAAGACCATAAACCCTATTAATATATTCGGCTGCATGACTTGCGTGGTCAACTTTACCGCAAAAAATGCTGTAAAATATTTTATATTCTTTCTTTGCTTGTGTACCTTTGATGGGCTCTAAAACAATACTGAGTCAAGCGATCACAAAAACTGTCAGAAGAGTTTGTTTTTAGTGTAAAATTTTGTGTTTTTGCAAACGGGACACAGATTATTAAAATAATGTGCGTAAAATACCGCTCAAACTGAGTAAGTTTAAGAATAGAATGTGTTCAAGTCCACTGAATGTTAGAAACCCTCCCATATGTCATCCACGGCAGCGAAAGAATGTGTTTTTTGTTTTGTTTTATTGCGTCCACGTAGTAAGATGAACATTTCAATTTAAATTACGAGGGCGTAAACTTAGAAATATATTATAAATCATAGCGCGGTGACTGAAATCTGAAAAAATGTCATAGGCAGTTGTAATCTAGTTTAGCTAAGAAATTGCATTACACAATTTGAAATTTCTGCAGCCGAATTATTAGGGACGTTTCTGATGATGTTGGCATCTCGAGCAAATCAGTTAGTGTCATTTTGCAAGATATTTTGGAGCTTACATGCACCAAATCTCTGTTTGTATCCAAAGCGGATAATTAAAAAAAATCTAAAAAGTTGACATCAGGCTACTGGCAAGTTATGATCCTAAATCAACCGATACCATTTTGAACCGATTGAAGACAATCAATGTTATTCGCAGCGCGCTCTGAAAGTCATGCACGAATAAATCAACATTTTTTTTTAATTTTTAACTAATCTTAATTTTTGGATACCGTAGTGCAGTCCTGACCGTCATAAGAATCTATGTCAGTCTCAGGTAGAGGTCTATTTGGAGTTCAGTTAAAATTTGAAGACGAAATTTTTTACGAGAATGTCTTACATACACATTTTTCAAAAATTTACCACTTATAAATAGATTAAAAACAACAAGAACGCAAGATTTAAATTTGGCGCCATTCGAAGTGTCATTGTTTGACATTTGAACAATTGTTATTGTTTGCTAGTAGAATGTACGAGGTTAGTAAAAATGGAGCGCTACACGAATGAACAACGCATTCTCATTGTGAAATTGTTTTACCAAAATGGTAAAAGTTTTGCGGCTAAAGTTCGCAAATTGTGATCAATTTGGGTTCACAATAATGCTCCAAAAGAGTCAACTGTAAAGAGATTAATGGATAAATTTGCCAAAACTGGGTCTGTTAAAGATGTAAAGACAACAACGCCACTTCGACCAGGTCGATCGACTGAAAATGTCGCAGCTGTACGTGATGATGTCGCTGAAACTCCATCCACTTCAATTCAACACCGAACTAAGCAAATTGGTGTCTCCAAATCCACTATGCAGCGAATTTTAACGAGAGATTTGCATCTTCATGCATACAAAGTTCAATTGACTCAGGAACTGAAGCCAGCTGACCATGGACAGCGAAGGGAGTTCGTTAATTGGGTATTGGAGAGACAACATGAAAATGCTGATTTTGCCGATAAAATCATCTTAAGTGACGAGGTCCATTTCCATCTTGATGGCTTCGTCAATAGACAGAATTACCGCAAGAAGCAAATGCGTCCTCAACATGTCATGTGGTGTCGATTTTGGGCTGGAGGAATCATTGGACTTTTTTTTTATGAAAATGAGGCATGTCAATCGTAAACAGTCAATGGTGTTCGGTATCCTGAAATAATAACCGGTTTTTTCGTGCCTAGAATTGAAGAGATGAATGTAGAGGGCATGTGGTTTCAACTAGACGGCGCCACATGTCACGCAGCCAGAGAAAAAATTCAATTGCTGCGTCAGTCATTTAAATCTTGCGTTCTTGTTTTGACACCCTTTGTAACCTACGAGTGCATGCGTTGTTATGCCTGAGGAGAAGGCGTTTTAGGCAGTTCAGCCTATTTCGATCACCACGAGATTGTGACACTCATGGTGGCGATTATATATTTTTTAGAGTAACCAAAGCTTTTATCGCTTTTCCAACGTACTTTAAGACAGTTTTAGTCTCTAATACAGATTCCATATCAAAACATATTGGGAAAACTTCAATACGCTTCTGGAAACATTCAAAAATATGGAAAAATTGTAAGATTTGATGGTATAAGAAAAGGGAAATTTGATAAATTTCTCCAAAATGTAAAAATTTGTTAATAACAACGTTAGCAACTTTATCAACATAGATGTGGTAACCTTTTATCAAGAAATATCTTTTTTAATTTTCGGAATACCAGGACGTTTAATTCGGGGAAAAAATAGTTTTAATATAACCAGTAAAGCTAAGTTTGCAATTAAGAATGCATTTTTCGGTTTCGGAATTAAAGTTAAGTAAAACAAACATAAAGCTATGATTTCGATAAAACTTGTATTTCATTATAATGCTTGAATCTTGCTATCGTGTACGAAATACTATGTCATTTAAATGACCGTTTCTGGATTAGTTGCAGCAATAGATCCATTTGAGTTAGTTTTCGACTACTTCTTTTTGACGAATGTTGGTCTTCAGATGCTCCAATGCTTGTGGATTATACGCATAAACACGGTCTTCGACGTAGCCCTACAAAAAAAGTCCAACGGCGTCAAATCGCATGATCTTAATGGCATGATCCAATAAAACCAAAATCGGTCGTGTTATGTGGTTTGTGCCACCGTCTTGTTGAAACCACATATCGTATAGTTCATAATTCAATTGCAGGCCAAAAAATAGTCGGTTATCATAGCATAGCACTCTGAATTGAAATTCAGATTATCCGCCACACTTTCATTAGCAGAAGCGACATTTTCGGCAGTGCAGACGGCAACAGTTGATATATGAACTGGAGTGGACAAAACCTTTTGCAAATAAACATACAAATTACTGCATCTTTGGTTAAAATCTGGTAAAACTTTGATTGCTTCTATTAAATTACATTCTTTTAACTGTATTTTCAAAGTTTTCTAATCGAGATTTTTACATATTCGTATAATGTTCAAATTGTTTGTGCTGATTTGGTACTATAGAAAAACAAAAAATGCTTTAAGTCGCCAGATTTGTTGAATTTTATTACAGGGAATCAACATTTTGAAATTTTTGCAGTGGTATCCTAAAAATTTTAGATGTAAAAAATTGGATTAAAAATATTCTTACATACAGGGTTGCATTTTTTAACTTTTAATAACTTGGTTAAATGTGAACAAGAAAAACAACGTGATGGAGATAATTTCGAACAAATTATATTGAGAATCGACATTCTCTCACAAATTTACGCAATCCGTGAAAACAGAATCCATTACCAAATTGTCCGCGATGGTAGGAATTCACGCTAAATAAAAACAATTTATTTTTTTGGCAGAAGTTTGCTTTGAATAACTCACAAATTGTGAAATCGTTAAAGCATTTCCCGAACTGTAACTCCAATTGAATTAGCCATAGTACTTGACATAAAACCATGCAAGAACCCCCAGTACACCGTTGTAAATTATTTTGCCTTGCATCAGTCGTTGTAACAAAGGGTATCCCATTTCCAGCCATTCGATACTATTACTATTATTAAGCAGTACTAAAACTCTTAAATAATATGATTAAGCAAACCAAAAAAAAAAAAGACAAGTTGGGTCATTTTGTCAGATTGTCAGAGTTACGATAATCATGATGATTTTATTGTTTGAATAACGTTAGCAAATCACTGATTAGGTATTCCAATTACTCTAACTATTTACGCTGTGATATCCCGGGTTTGGTAGACTTCCACAATATTAGAAATAGTTTGCTTTTAATTCTTATTCAGCCCCTCGAAATCATAAATGCCTTCACAGTCAGTGACGATTTGCAAAACACTGCAAGGGGTAGTCGCAGCAAACCGTAGTAGCAATTGGCCTCTGATGCTTTTTATTTACGTTGGAATTCCACAAATTGATACTGTTGCTGTAGCAGTTGTTATCGGCCCTGCCGCCATTGCTAACAAAATATTTTTCTAACAATGTATGTTGGCCATATTTACAGAAACTACAGTGACTGCTGCAACAACGGCCAACAGTGGCAATTGCCACATTTGCTATCACTGCATGTGTGGCAATCCAATGAACAATATTTGGTTTAATGTATAATTTTCACATCGATGCTATTCTAGTCTGTGTTTGTGTAATATGGCAAGCATATGCGGGATATGTGTCACAGTATGTGTGTCACATCAGTCAAATACTAAATATTTTTACACAATTTGTAAAATTGGATTTATCAATTTATGCGTCATGAAATTTAAGAAAATCTTCTATTATTATATTTGCAATGCAATGATGAAATATTGAATGAATATTTGATTTCGTAAATTTATCTAGCACACAACAATAAGCTGTGCTTGCTAAATATATCATATAAGTAGAGCGTGATTTTATGTTTTCCCTATTGGAACTCGTTTATCTTGATTTCTTGGTTTAGCTTGAACTGATTTCTAAGTAGGAAATCCAAAATCGAAAAACAATTTTTAACTGCGATTTTTTTAGCACCTCATTTTCACGTAATCAGTGAAAGAACGAAATTGCATGTTATACAAGGGCGGTCCCAAAACTAGCCGACCTAACAAAGAAGACAAAAAAATTGAGAAAAAAATTTCTTTATTTTTAACAGAATCTCCTCTTAGCTCGATACCCTTCTCCCAGCAATATTCAACAACTTCCATATACTGTTTATGGTAGAACTATCAGTTTCCTTAAAATAGGCACCAACCGCAGCCGCCATCTCTTCGTTGTTGGTAAATCTTTTATCACCAAGCCTGTATGCGCGGTGAGGAGTGACCAGCAAATAATTTCATAAGTGATGGGAATGAGAAAAAAAGAAATCGCAAACAAATGAGATCAAAACAGATTTGGCTGTCGCCAAACAAATATAACCTTTTTAGTTTCAATATTCGTTTATTCTCTTTTCCTGTTTCTTGTACAATAAATATTTCTTCTTATTGTGCAGATACTTCCGAGCCTGAGATAAAAAATTAAAACCTTTAGCGAAGAGATTATAAAGACAACTGGCTCATGTAAGTTGAAACATACAAAGTTGTAACTACATTACTAGACTGTTAAAATAGCGAAGAATTGAATCGTGAAAGCTCTTCGCCTGTTGTAGTGGTCAAAAGTGGAGCAATTAAGGTTAATACTAAAGTTTATAAGTTCCAATATCAACAAAGCCATTTTCCCAAGTTTGGAAATACAAAAAAAGTCCGAGGGAGCCAAATTTAGCGAATAAGGTGAGTGATAAAGTAATTCAAACTTTAAATCATTATATTTGGTCATTGCAATAGTAGTTGTGTGAATTGAAGCATTGTCTTGATAAAAACAACACTTTCTTCTTTCCAATATTTCATCACCTAAACGCTGCAATAAATTAGCATGATGTTCGTCGGTGATGTTTGTGTTTTCCTCACGGAAGATAATCAACAAAATTTATCCCATTCGCATCACAAAAAACAGACGCCATGACCTTGCCTGCAGATGTAACATTCTTCACTTCCTTAGGACACGATTCTCCCATTCAAGTCCACTTTTTTGGATGTTCCTTTATCTCATGTGTGAAGTGGTCCATGGTTGTAAATTGATGCAAAAATTCGTCTCTATTGCGGTGAAGCAGCTCAAACCCTTTACTGAAACATCTTCATGACGCTGTTCCTGCCCTGTTGAAAGCAAGCGCGGCATCCACCTTGCGCACAGCCTTCTCATCTTCAAATCTTCCGTTAATATACAATAAATAGCATTTTTTCGAACATTTGTCATTTCAGCTAGCTCACTCACATTCAGCCGACTATCATCCAATACCATTTTTAGATTTTCTCGATCGTGCTTAGCGTGGACACCTTAATTGCTCGACCATTGTGGTGTTCATTTTGGCAGCTCGTACGGTCTGGTTTAAGTTCTGCTACCCATTATTTTACAATCCTAAATAAAAGTGGAAACTCCGCCAGAATAGAGTCTATTGATTTACATAACGTTGACCAACGTTTTTCCATGTTTAAAAATTCACTCAGATCGTTTGTTTTTGATGGCTCAAATACAAATACTAAATAATGTGGCGCCTTGGAACTTAAAACATATGTTTTATAAGGTTGCCACTTTTTACCAAAATACGTTTTTTTTCAAGCTACTAGCACCATCTATACGTCAGGTCGGTTAGTTTTGAAGATCATTTGATATGGCAAAAGATGTAAAATTCGGAACGTAGCGATTAAAGTACCATAACATTTTCATAACATTTATTTTATGAGTTTATAAGTCGAATAAGCGATTTCAGAGGGAACAGCTGACTAACTGGTTGGTAGACGCTGTAACTGCCATAAATCTTTATAGAATTTGCCACAGTCTAAAATGTTGGTTGACCAGAGCTGGAAAATGTAAGTTGGTTACATCGACCCGCCTATTTTGGTACCTACCATACAAATTGACATATTTGCAAAATGTAATTTTACCCAGTAAGTCCTAATTAGCGGACTGCAGCGAATAGAGAATTAATCGACTGATCAGTTAACCATACTCCTTTTGGTAGCTCCAATAGAAATGATAGATCTAAGAATGTATTCCTAGTTTCATATCTTCTGTTGCACTAACTTTAGTCAAATTAGTATGCTGTGCGTTAAGACCTTGCTAAGGTAGTATTTAGGAATGAAAATGGATCCCTTACATTGACCGATTTTCGAAACTCTTATTATTCCTGCAATCCCTAACAGGAAGATTCTAGAGACCTAAATTTTTATCAATTTTTTTTTGCCAAAAATTACAAATTTGGTAAAACTCATGAAAATCAACTGCATAAACACTCTCATATAAATGGCCGATTTAACCTATATATTCTTAGGCTCATATCTTACATATAAAAACAAATTTTCTTGCATCCAATAAAGGAGATATGGGAGACCTTCTCACATTAGTTGGGTTAACACACATTGTAATTTTAGACTCACTCTAAACTCGGTTAAATTTGGTAAACATTAAGAGCTTGCAATGCACTAAACTAAAAACGATCTGCATTGCCTCGCCCCTTCTGGTACCTCCCAAACAAATTGGCGATTTTTCGAAATTAATTTTTTCCTTATAACTTCAAATTCGTAAATTACTGTAACGGTTCTGGTTCCTCCTATAAAAATTACCAATTTTAACTCGTACACTCCTGAATTCATACCTTTCATACAATAGTACTGAATATAGTATTGTGCATTAATTTTGAGCATTTGTTTATAAGAACCGAGCTATCTACTACTCCTTCCTAGAGGAAGCTTCCTTCGATGGTCCCAAAAGGCAAAAACTGCTTGAAGGCTGGCCCAGTTCTTGATTCTTGCGAAGGTTATAAATTTTTGTGAAATGACGCTGACTGATACGAAATAGGCAGAAATCATAATGATTTCTTTTATATGACACCTTACAAACGATGACTTAAATGGAATAATAGCCTATGTTTCGACCTCTGAATTTGCCTTTGAAAAGCTGCTGTAAACGATTGGCACCATCCTCTACAAAAGCCATATGTAGACTTTATTGGTCGAAATTATCGGGATATTACATTTTGAGTACCGAGGTGTAGTTGGCAAGTAGGAGTCTGGCGGTAAACAGAGGCAACACTAAGCCAGTTGTTTCGTTGAACACAAAATATACTCGCTTGGGAGAGATATCTGAGGGGGTTCGTAGCTGCATTGCTTGGTTACAAATTTCGATTTATTGCATCTACATGAGGAGAGAAATTATATTCTGCAATGCATATACTATGTATTTATAGGATTATTTATATGGGACCACTGGAGTGAACTAAGAAAAGTGCCCGGAAAGTTATATTAAACAATGAAAATTATTACTGTAGGTGGGATTCAGTATTGTGCCAGACAATTATATTGACAATTTGTCAGTTCAAGTTGCTTTCATGCACGAGTCACCATGAATAGATTTCCTAGCATTAACACCACAGTATTTATCAATATTATTGATTACCTGCATAATTACAGTGATATTACTGCGGAAAATTTGTGGCAAATGCGGAAAATTGTTAGGTTCGGCATATGCTTCCGTATTGCTCTGGGATGACTCATCTGCTTCCGATATTGAAACTTGTATAATGTCTTTCGTCTTCACACAATGATGTTTAAAATTGGCACTGAAGTTGTCAGCAGTAAAACGCTTTAGCCCTTTGCTAATTGCTTGGCATACCTTTACACGCTTATTATTCATGATGATGTTTCCGCCCGTCCAATATTTGCTTATTACTTTAAAAGTTTAAAGTTATGAAATAATTACTCAAGCTATCAACGTGTATCCCCACAAACATACGGTGATCGGTGGTAGAAATATTTATCCACTATCGTCATTTTAATTAATCAATTTGTGCCACCTCTATCATTTCGTGCTTTACCGCAACTGACAAATGACACTTTTATTCGAATTAATAATCGCATCATATCGCTGGATCATTTATTTCACTTTCGCAGATAAAACGCAAATATGTCGGTGGCATTTTAAACGTCAATGCGATAATGTAAAATGTGCTCTTAAACCTTGTGGATGTCACGCGAATGCGTTCATATTTGGTCCGCTTGTGTACAGACATTAATATTAATGAAAATTATACGCAAAAGTTATTGGTTTAATGAATATGGCTGTACAAATGTGAAACTTTTCGCTCTCAGGCTTAAAATTAAATTATTTAAATGGCTTTGGATGCGGCTTCAGGTGAAATTAATATTCGCCCATGAGCAGAAATATTACTGATTGTTTTGTTATGTTTTTTTTAAAATTTCGCTAAAATCTAAAATTAAACTTTGTTAGTTTTATTTTTAAACAATCCAACAATCCATACAAATTACAACCGCCATTAAACTTTATGCTACGGCACATTATTTATACGATTTGCAATAGAAAAATGTATAAAAAAGAAAGGAATTTCAAAATAGATAAAAATAAGCCAACAGCAATTCATTCATAGCTGCACAAAGCGGAAATATAGTATAACAATTTGACTTTTGGCTACATATTTTAATGGTTTGCAACAAAGATGAAATAAATTTTCATGGTGCCAAAAACGGAGCAGCCAAAAGGGGATTACACAAATTGTTAGACAAAAGGCTTTGAACTCAAATGCGCCACAATAGTAGAGAATGGACAAGCGAGAATTCATAAAAAGCAGCCATGTAAACCCTTTGAAACAAAGAATAAAAAATTGTTGTACCAAGTCCACAAAGAGAGTAAGTGGAAACCCTAAAACTTTTTTCCCCTATCTATTTTAAATGAGGCATTTTATTTAAACCTTATACTAACTAAGCGTATGATTAATATTACTTATTTAACAAAAGTACGAGTACACTTAAGCGAAACATTATTTAATACTTTCCATTTTATATGCCTTACCAAGGTGGAGGAGTCGCATGAGTTCTGCCTAACTTTTCATGATATTTACGCTGAAAGTTGTATTTAGCTTACTAAATACTAAGGCGTTCGTTTAACTTTCTTAAACTTGGCCGTTTAATTTCTCACTTTTGTATTTATTTGAAGTAACCATTAGCGCAGACAAATTTCACTAATGCCGCCATCATCATCATCATCATCGCCAGCGGAAGCAATGGCACCGCTACGCTTTTCAGCCATCTCATTGAATCAACCACCATCATCATAACCAGTCAACATTAATGTCAACAGCGTAAACGTTTTGCAAATCGTTATCATTAATGTAAATGTTTATGTTCTCAAAATATTTATGCATTTTTTTCTTTTCGCTTTCTTTTGTCCTTCGTTCAAGATAAATAAATAAATAAATGTTAATGCTTCTGGGAAGTTGTTTCATAATATTGGTTTAACTGGCAGCGTTTTAGGAAAATGAGATTAAAATATTTTGATTATTTTTATTTTTGATGTTTAAATATATTCTAGGCTTGACTTGGAGTGGCGGAGCGGCCATGATGGTGGGATATTTCTTCAAGTATGGCCTAGTTTTGTCAATAACCAAATTAAATTGAAATAAATATTGTAATTTCTCTACACATTAAACTGTAGCTAAACAGAAGTTTTAGGTCTATTAAGAACTTTTTGAATATGGAAATCTTGACTAATTAAGATTGGCATTAGGCATTGCATGATTTTTAGGTAACGAAAATTATAAAAATAATTATTGAGAATATTTTTCTATTTTTTATTTTTCGACCTGATGAAGTCTTTTTTTGGGTATTTATAATTAGCTCACAATAAAGTTATTACCCATTATGTGAGCAAGTGGTGATATCTTCCTAAGCGTTGTTCCAGACTTTGAGACATTTATAAGACAATACCAAATCATTTGACTTCTTTTGGAATATTGCATTATGTAACAGCCTTATTAATAAGACGCCCAACGGAGCTTCCAAACACACTAAGGCGGGTGTGAAAAAAGCTATAGAACATATAATTTTTGCAAATAGTCATGTATTAAGACAATCGAAAATAAATGGCAAACTTTACGTTTTCCATTGCAGTCCACTGATATAATAACTTATCTCTTTATGTATAAACGAGACGTTTTTGTACCTGGGCTATAAACTCAAGAACAACTCATCAATTTCAGAAAAACTTACATATATTCTGGGATGAAAAAGAGCAGATTCTCCCGCATCCCACGAATGAGCTTACACGGATTCTACTTTTAGGCTCTCTCAACGGGACCTACAATTTAATGGCAATGCCGAACATCGCAGTTTGGGAAGAATTCACCAGACTTGTCGATTATTCGATTTATAGAAAAAATATGAAACTATTTGCTTTTTTGTATCAATTTCGCTTATTGGATCTCAAGATCCTTACCAAGTAACTTTCTATTTCGACTGCCTGTTATTGGAGAAATAATTTCTCTTTTTTTATACAAAATATTCCAGTCACCTCTTATTCTAGACTGATTTGCCAGCAATATTATTACTTATTTACCAGGCATTTAAATGTTCCATTATTTGGAAGGAGTGGCGGCAATTAACGTTCTCACAGTTTCAAATGTCTCAAGGCTACGGTCAAATATTTCGCTGCATATCAATGTAGTGGCCCGAACGGCCATAATATTTGTGAGTTCGTAATTTCATATCCTTCAAAATTAGTGCTATTGCGTTATAGTCCGCAATGTAGGTTAGCTACGAGCACGCTACGAAGTGCTCCAAAAGTTTTTCCGACACAAAAATAATGACTGTCAGACAAATACGATGCCACACAAATAGCCGACCTGTCGTATATATGGTGCGCATAGTTAAAAAAAATTTTTTTGGTGAAAAGTAGCAACCTCATAAAACACATGTTTTAAGTTCCAAGGCGCTACATGGTTTAATATTTTCATTTGAGCCATCAAACGATCTCAGTGAATTTGTAAACATGGAAAAAATTGGTCATCGTTATGTAATTCAGTATTTCCATTTAAAAGGTCTCAGGCAAACCTAGTTAGATTCTACTCTGAGGAAGTCTGCTCCTTCAAGTCTGCGACTGTATAATATTGGTTGTCAGAGTTTAAACGAGCCCATACGAGCTGCCAAAACGAATACCCTTGTGATCGACCGATTAAAGTGTCCACACCAGACACGATTAAGAAAATCCACAAAATGATATTGAATGATTGTCAGCTGAAGAGGTACTTGAGCTAGATGAAATGACAGACATTTCAAAAAATTTTGTAGATCGTATATTGACCGAAAATTTGAAGATGAAAGAGCTATGCGCAAGATGGGTGCCGCGCTTGCTTTCAATGGAGCAAAAAAATCGACGCGAGGATTGTTTCACCATAATAAAGACGAATTTTTACATCGATTTGTAACCACGGATGAAATATGGGTCCACCACTTCACACCTGAGACAGAGGAATAGTCAAAGTACTGGACTGGAATAGGAACAACCCTGCCCAGAAAAGCAAGATCATGACGTCTGTTTTTTGGGATGCGAATGGGATTAGTTTTATTGATTATCTTCAGAAAGGAAAAATCATCAATGACGAATATTATGCTAATTTATTACAGCGTTTAGGTGATGAAATTATGAATTTTTTTTTTTATCAAAACAACGTTCCAGTTCATTGCGATGGCCAAAATGAACGAACTAAATATCGAATTGCTTCATCAAGCACATTATTCATCAAATTTAGTTCCTTCAGACTATTTTCTGTTTCCAAACATGAAATAATGGATCGGTGGTAAAAGATTTGCCAACAATGAGGTTGATGGTTATTTTAAGGAGTTTGACAGTTCTTACTATAAATAGTGAATAGAAGCTATTCAATATCGCTGGAAAATTAAGACAATCTTTTCCAACTCCTTTGTGTCTTCTTTGTTACGTCGGCTAGTTTTGGAACCACTTTTGTAGACATTGGAATGTTTTTAAAGAGACGCGGTTGTTACACATTATGTGATTCAGAAATTTAGTTTTTAAAGAGTTAATGGACAGCATATGCTCGCACATTCTAGTGCATTCTGTGCAAATAACCTAATCCAAATATTCTTAGCATCAAATATTGCAAGCATAAAATTCTGCCTAATTTGACATACATTAGGTATTTACTACAGTAGAGTCTAAAAACGATAGTGGGCGACATTGCATCACCCTTTATGGAACCCCCATACAAGCTGGTTGATTTTCCGAAATTTAATTTCGTCTTTGTAGGATTTAGTCAGTAAGCAACAGAAAGTTTGTTCTTCCCAAACTCTTGAGAAAAAGCAAACTCTTAATCTCACCCTTGCAGGTGCCTTCCCTACGAATGACCAATTTAGCCCATTTATTCTTAGATTAATGTCTTTCAAGACGTATCATCGAATTTAGTCTCATATCATGCCCTTGAAAAACTTAGTTCTGAGAATAAAGGACCGCAAGGACTGTAACACTTTATGGTACCTTTGAAAAAAATATACTGATTTATCAACATTTAATTAATCTTCTTAATTCGTAAAATTTTGTTAATAGTCTTATCTTACAAAGTTTCCTTAAATTTTAAGATATTGATTAAATAAACATGACTAGAGAAGATTCTGAAATGTTGCGACGGCCCTTGTGGTGTCTGCATATGAGTGGTAGATCAGGTCCATATAGTCGTAACTTCATATACTATTTTTCAAAAAGTTGTACTACATTTAATGAAATTGTGCACACGTCATGCGTTTAGCAAGTTTAATAATGAGAATGAAAAAGGACGACGTTACTACACTTCATCCACTACCGCCTTCACAAATCGACCGATTCGTCGAAATTTAATTTTTTTTATTTAACGCATAATTCGTAAATTGTAATAACTAGAATTTTCGTTAATTGCACTGCGTAATAAAGATTTATAAATTTTTAAAATATAACCAGGCTCTTTCTGGTACCTTCCACTCAAATTACATAATTTAATCCACATTTTCCATGTCTATCATATTACAAGCATTATAAGGACGCTGATGATAATATTTTGGCTAATACCGAAATAACTATCCGTCCAGCCAGCTGTCAACATAATCAATTTTGTAAATTTTTGGAATAATATTGTCTATCAGTAATAATAAATATAATACCACAAATGCAATGTAATTTAACATACTCGTCCATATACTTAGTGAACTTAGTGCTGCGAATGAAATTGAACTGCATTCGCACTACCTTTAAGCTACCAGGCATATGAATTGGCCGCTTTTAAAAAATCATTAGGCTCTATAAATTCTAAGCGGGAGGCCGCGATAAGTTATAATTATGCTTTTTTTTAGTATACGGTATCTTAGATCGCTTTTGTTTAAAACCTAGCGATTTACACTCTGCTCCCGGTGCCGCTTTCACTATTGTACCAACGCAAACGGACCTTGGATAATGGGATATATAAGTTAATTCATCTGAGCGATTTTTTTACTGCCTATATATCATTCTAGTAAGTTGTTTTTTAATAACAGAAGCACTTATATTTACATATATTTTTTTTATTTATGTAAAGGGTGGCGTACCAATTGCACTGCAATAGGAAGCTCAAATTAGGTTTTTTTTATTTATTTTTTTATTGTACAGAAAATGCTATTTTATATTATATAACTAATATATGGCCGTGAATAACCTCCATGCTTACTCACACACATATTGCACACCTGATCATAAAAGTATTCATTGCGGTCCGAAGGATTAAAGTCGGGATCGCCTCAATTATTGTTTTAATTAACTGCTTCAGTCCAAGGAAATTCCCTGGTTTCGTTTTGTTCACCTCTTGCTTGACATAACTCCATAAAAAGTCAGGAGCAGTCAAGCTAGGTGACCTTGGGGGTCAGCGGAAAGTGGAATTTTTGGATGTTAATTTGTTTGGGAATTTTTGTTGAGGATCCACCACAACCGGCCCGGTTATGAGTGCAGTTACTTCATCGTGCTGAAACCAAATGCTGCTGAAACGGATACGTCTTCGGCGCAGTTCTAGGTAAAACAAATCTTTTAACATCTGTAAATAACGGTCTCCACGGACAGTTACTGTTGCACCGTAGCACGTTTCGTGTGCCGCCCGTACTCGTTTTTCAATGGTACCGCCCTGATCTTAGCCCCCAATCAGGGCGGTGAAAAATATTTCAGTGAATATTTCGTTGTAGCAAAGGGTTTAGTGTATTATACATGAGAAGGAGACGTTTTCGCCACGCCCACTTATTTTGCAACGAATTAGCACTTCGTTAATGGCACTGTGGTCCGCTATATGTATGTGGTCGTTGGTGTATGAGCTTCAACCTGGTCAAAGTTTTAGCCCCCATTCGACTTTATGCCTGTCCTTTAATTGTTTTTAACCCTTTCTCATAGCAGTACGTACCCTGCTCTAAATTAATCGATAAATTAGAGAATTATTGTCAAAATTATGGGAAATTTCCATCTCATCTTTGAGGGTTTTTCCTACTGGAACAACATAAACTTCTAAATTATCGCTGTAAGATCTCACGGATACGCTTCTACATTTTACAAACGGAATGGCCCAGTTTAGAAAAAAAATTTTACCAGTTCACTTCAATATTGACGAAATCCATGCAGCAAAGTGTAGGTAATATCGTAATATATTATAGGGATCGAAACAATTATAACTTTTATTAAAAAAAGTTCTTCTCTAAAAGTTATTTGTGATTTTTATTACTCGGCTCCGGAGATAATTGTTTTATTTTCCAAAAGTAATAATTATTTTTGATATTCACTGTATTGTTAAGAAATAACAATTATTTTCGATTTATTATTTTCCTGTTCTTCAATAAGACTTTTTAAAATTAAAAAACAAAAAGAAATTAATAAGCGAAAAAAAAAAAATAATAAAATAAAATAAAAGTGAGCTTTTGTAATTCAAATCAGAACTAAAAATCAGCATAGGACTTTTCCTTTTTCAGACGAAATATAAAAAATCACGTAAAAACTTTTATTTCTCATGGCTAAGAATAAAAGCCTTTTGCTTTAGTACGTACGCAAATTATTCTAAATGTATCCCAAATTAGCTGGCTAGTATTCTATGTAACAAGAGAGAGACAACTAAAACCATGATTTTATCTACATTTACACGGAGCGACATTAAATCAATTTTTCATATTTCGCTGACTGCTTATTGTGATTATCAAAGGTTATATATTTAATTGGAGTCCGTATACGGATATGGACTCTTACTAATAGCAAAATTCCTTATTAATAAATAGAAAAAGTGGTTTTTTACCTATAAACAACATATTTTTTATGCCGGAAAACTTGAATTTGTCTTTGATTCTCAACGTATAATTTGGTCTTGGTTTGAGTTTCGGGAGACAAAATTCTTAAGAAGTGACTTCTTCAGTAGTTTAATTACTATTCGATAGATGAAAAAGTCGCATATGCGAATCCTTCCTTCTAAAGAACGGCCAGCCATATATTTGATTGCAAAAGGATGAATGGTGCAGATACCTTTGTTGCATTGATCTATAATTGAGTATTTTCATACCATTGCCATGTCGACGAACTATGCTGGGTTTCTTTTCGTTTTCTGCACATAAAGATTTCCTTCACATCCTTTACCTAAAAGTTGCGGTTTTTACTTATTTTCTGCAAGCAAACGACGGAGATAACTCTGAATGTTCTTTTGCAATGACTTTTCTGCGCGAAATATTCTTTAAGCTATTTTTGACCAGATTAGCTCGTTTTGTCAAGATGATTAACAACATACATTGTTATACATTTAGCGGTTTCCAAACCGCCGGTCTGACAAGGCTGTTAGCTGTCATCTAAAGTGTTACATATTTAGTGAAAGGTTTACATTTACGAATATGAATAGTTTACTAATCAAAGAAGGTGTAAAACTACTTAGAACTTACCACAAAAGTGGTGATTCAAACGTGGGCTTTCAATCGAACAAAATTTTCTTAAGCAAAGAAGCTCACTTCTCATTCGGTGGATAGTTCAAAAAGCAAATTTGTCGCATATGGGGCTCGGACAAATTGATTGTTTGGTACGCATTATGGTCTGGAGATCTCATTGGCTTGAATTTTTTTTAAAATAACCCTGGGGGAACCGTTACCGTCAATTCGAAACGCTATGACCGTATGATAACCAATTTTTTTGGCCTGAAATTAAAGGTTATGAACAGCACGATATGTGTTTCCAATAAGACGGTGCCACGAGCCACCGAGAGAGAAGTTTCCAGAAACCGTAATTTCTTACGTTCTGACGGCATCAATTGGCCACCAATATTTTGTGGTGCTACGACAAAGACCGTGTTTACGTGGATAAACGTTGGAGCACTTGAAAACCTAGATAACTGCTGGAATATGGGAAAAAGTGGTCGAAAAAAGTCGAAAGACTTTTATTTACGGATTCAAAAAATAGAAATCTTTCGGAGACTTTTTTCAACTTTCATCAATGCAAATTAAAACCTCAGACTGATTTCTATTATAAAACTTATTCGATAATTTAAATTTCTAAAAATTAAAATTATTCGAATACTGCAAAAATAAAAATCAAAAAAAAAAAAATAATAAATAAATAAAAGTTAATTGGGAAAGTATATGGATAGAGTCGGAACTAATGTTTTAATGTTTTTAAAGTATTTCTAGCACATTCTTTTCGCTATGATTTATTTAATTCAAAATTTCATCAATAACAGTTGTTTGCAGTCACTGGTATAGCAATACGTAATACTTTTTAATTTATAAATTTGTTTGAGAGTTATTTCTATTATTTCGGGTAATCCAAATGGTAGCTGACTTTTGGCAAAGGAAAAAAGAAGATTCCATTTATAACTTTTAGGCAGGGAACTTTCTATTGTACCCCACTTGGGAAACAATTTTAAAAACGCTCAGCATAATGCCTAAAATATTATTTTGAGGCTTAGACAAAGCATTGACATTTCGATAGCATCAGATTTTTTCGTTTCCTTCTTGCTCTTCTTGATTTTCTATCATCTTGAGTGTAATGGAACAATGTTGTGGAACCATTCTCTCACCAATTACTTATAATCAAGTGGCTTACACAACAATAACATAAATTAGCATTATGATTTGTTGTATCAAAAAGAAAAAGGACTGTAAGTGTAACGAATTCCCCAGAAACGGAAGAGTATTTTAGCTTTTATGTTGCTACTTCGAACCCATTTTATAACCCGGCGCAAGTAAACAATGGCATGGAGAAGTGAAGTGAGGGTGAAAAAAAGGAATATGAAGATGCTATTAAAATGATGTAATATCGTATTTGAGTGTGTTTTGTGAGATAAGGAGATTTAATCAAAATTAATGTTATAGATTAAGAGAACTTTGGGTTATTATTACGGCAGAGGAAAAAGGATATAATGAAACTACCTTTTTGCGGATAAGGGTGGAAAAAATTGTCCTTAAATGTTTGAGAATAAATATTTATTTCGATATTTCTTCTACAAAATGAAAATGGTATATATTAGACCATTTAAAAAAGGTAATAATTTCTGGTTACCTAAAATGCCAGTTTAAAAGTTTGGATGGAAGAATTTGTTAGTTTATGAGTTGTAATATGAACTGAATTTATGGGTATAGCAAAAAGAAATTCATTATTTTTCCAATTGATGGCTTTAGCAATTTGTATCTCGCATAATACGAGTACGATTGGGTTATGCTGGATGACGTTGAAAAGACAATATTTTATACTTGAAAAACTACTCAGACAGTTTTATGATTGTTTGGCTCAGAATCCTTTTAGCGCGCGTTAAAGATGAATATCGGCAATAAAAAATATGCCATATTTTAAAAATTGTCATTGATAAAAACGAAAATGCAATCCAGGTGGCTACAAATGTGAATAATGTTTATTGTCCTGATGCTGCAAAAGCCGTTCTTGTATTTTTGATATCTATGCTGCCAATTTTTTAAAATACATATAGATTAATTCTAAAGTCCGACTGTCATGGAAACGCCGTTTCCATTGCCCTTGAGCTGAAAATTGCCCCAAATGCCGTTTGGAATCATTTAAATAACATTGGATAACAGTGTGTTGGTGTCAAACGAATTGAAGCAAATGAAAAAAAACTGTACCGAATTTCCATTTTGCGAATCACTGCTAAATAATAACAAAATAAATCAATTCCTAGAGCGGATATTAAGTGGTGATGAAAAGTGGGTCGAAAATGGTGGTGATCGAATTGGCAAGCCGGCGCAAAAGGGCGACCAAGCCAGGATTGACGGTTAGGAAGCTTTTTCCGTGTGTTCAGTGGGGTTGAGGCGACCTTCTAGTCTCCAGTCTCTTCTGGTCCTAGTCCCTTGAGGGGATTATCTACTAGGACTTTCTCCCCCACGACCAAACGTTTTATTCGGACTATCAATGATTGAACGATTCATGATATTGGCAATTAGAGGAGAAAAATTGACTGCCGGGTGTGCATTATGGTCAAAAAGATCGACTACTGCAACTAATTCAGAAGCGGTCATTTAAATGGCATTGTATTTCATGCATAACATAACCTTTATTTAATTTTACCTGAACACGAAAAATGGATAACCCTATATGAAGCATTAGGCCGAAACGTACGTAGTTAATTGGTAAATTTTTATGGAATAATGCAATTAACTGTAGTTTAAGCTATTGCAGTCTACGAATAAGGACTTGTTTTGAATTAATATAAGGAGTAAAATAATATAGCCCATTTACAATCCCCGAAGTTTCATAAAGATTTATGACAGTTCTCGTGTCTACCAGTCAAGTCAATTGACTTATAAAGTTGCAAAACGTATTTGGAAACGCTTCCTTCTGGGTGCTGCATTTTTGCTGTATCAAATGATGAAGTTTCAATGAAAATATAATTATGATTTTTATAACAATGAATTTGAACTGATCTTGATAATTAGACCGAAAAAAACAAGAGAATAATTATAAGATATGGTAGAGTTTAAGAACTGTAACCGATACGTATTCTTTGCTATAAAATATGAAGCTTACTTGTCAGTTTATTTATGGAACTTTGTGCAATATTATATTTTCTGCAGCCCGATGCATATGACGATGACTTTGATACAATTTCGCCTTCATCCTCCCATGACCCTTTCTTAGATGCTACAATTTATAAACTAATAACACCACAGGATGTTAAATATTCATCCTTTGCAACAGATGTTATTTATTACAAACTACTGCGGGTGCCTAATAGACTGGTCTCTCATATACTTCGCGGAATACAATGAAAATGAAATCGTAAACTCAACATGTAAACTACAAACATAAATAAATAATAAAGTAGAAAATGAAAATTCGCCAAAACAGAACTCAAAATTTCATAAAGGTGTTGGTGAACTTTTCAACAATTGCTGGAGTTGGCAAATAAGACAAAATAATATTACGCTTAGTAATTAGCGCAAGGATATATAACTTTAATAAGGATTCTCTGCAGTGGGCCACAACATTATCAACATTGAACAACAATGTAGAAACGGGGCAAAAACTTAAAGAGAAAAGTTTGAAGTAATTTTTGGGAAAACTCTTGTTCATAATGTTAACAGCAGCAATCATCCTCCTCTTTGGTACATGGGCCACGTTTTGTTGCAAGTGCAGTGCCATCATTCGTTAGCCGGTTTGCTAAATTTTTACAGCTTTTAAAGTTTTATTTTTTGAGGTACGAAGCGAACGAGTAGTACCTCGCCGGGCTTGGTTTTGCTTTGTACGGCATTTCAACTGGATTTTGGTGGAAAAGTGTTGTAGAGGTGTTGCAATCTGGGAAATTGATTTTGGAAGTGCGTGAGCGAGAAAACGCTTAAATCACTTTTAATTAAAGTTTCTTCTTGCCTTTGGTCTGATCTTTGTTTGCTGCATTTTTCATTTCAGTTTCGTGAAATTGTAATGAATGTTGATAACTGTAGAATCTGAAATCATTTTCTCTTTTCAGAGTAAAAACTTTTTTCTGCAATGTAATTAAAACTAGAATGCTTCTGGTATAACAAAAGAATTAAATGGAAGCATAGGTATAATGATGAGCTGTGATTTAGGTAAATCGTTTTACTGCGTGCTTCAATCAAAGATGTTGAAATAAGCAATAGCAACGTAAGATGGGTGTTTGCGCTTTCCACTTACAATTAAATTACTTTCAGACTATACGCTGAAGGATAAGAATGCAGCTGCATTCTGTGTGTCTTTGAGAAGAGCTCTTCTATTGGTAAAGACGTCATTCTTAATAATACAACAGTGGCAGTTTAGTTTTAATTGAGATTGCAATTGTGCCACTGTTTTACTCCTTTTCAATAGAATATTATGTAGTTCTGTAATTCAGTGGGAACGATAGAAATATTGCGACATCGAAAACAGTACCGTGAAGTTATTTTTCAATGTAGCTTTATTAACAATGCAAAGAGAGAGAGAAAACAGTATCCTTGAAAGTGAATCGCTTTGTTTAATTTTCTTTCATATTTAATAGCAAATAATTTTACAAATCTATGTAAATTAGGAGAAGTTGTTCTACAATGCAAACATTTCCAAAGAGAATATTATTTGGAGAACATAATTTAAACAACAATTAGATAAATCGAGCGTGTAAATGAGTTCTTTCAACTGATTTAGAATGGGAACAAAGAAATCTTATAGTTTATAGACGGTGTGCTCTGAAAATACAGGGTAGCAAACGAATCGTGCTACGGTGTAACAGTAACTTTTAACGGGAACCATTATTTAAAGATATTGAAAGACTGTTTTTTATGCCTATGACTGAACCGGAGACGTATCCGTTTCAACAACATTTGATTCCAGCAAGATGGAGCAACTGTACACATAGCCAGACCGGTTATGGCGGAGCACCAACGAAAATTCCTAAATTTCATTTTTCGCCGGCTTCCCAGTTTGTCTGACCTAACCGCACCATGGGGCGGTTAGGTCAAAAAGGAGGTTTACAAAATAAAGCCAAGGAATTTGACTGAATTAAAGCAGTCACTTAAGACAATAATTGAGGCGATTCCTGAATGAATAATTTTCTGATCATGTATCACATACGCGTGAATGTGCATGGAGGTCATTTACGGTATGTCATCTTCAAACATAATTGGTTAAATAAAATAAAATTGAATTTTCTATACAATAAACAAAAATAAATAAATAAAATACACTGGTAGTTAATTTGATGATTTGATATTGAAGTGGAATTGGTACGCAGGGTGTCGAAACGCTTATAAGTTGCTGGTTCCCTAAAAGATCAAAAATCACACCATTTGTCAACAATGACTTAAATAGTCCTGTAGCGGTTGCTATGATTTAACTGGGCACTTGATTCAAATACAAATCACACATCAACAGAACTAAAGCATATTCTGTGATTAAAATCTGGCCATACCATATTCGGCGGCTAACTAACTAACTGTAATCTATTAACCTGGATTAACCTTGTACCTATTGCTGAATGTTTCAAATCAAATCAAAATTAAATCAGTGGCGAACAAAGAGAATATCGTGGAAGAAGTCTAAGCTGAACCGTCAATCCGTCTTGTCATTCTTCCCATATATAACATTTGGCGACGAGAGAAAAGTGAAAAAAAAGGAAGGAATATTGAAATGATATAAATTTCTGCCGCTTGTGCTGAGTTGTTGTCCCATACTAACTAAATATATTTTAGTTAAAACCAATAGGAAAATAATGGCAGTATCGAATTCTTCACATTGGGTGAAGATTTTTCATTATACATCCGGAGGCTGAATCATCTACTTGCCCTTAATAAGATTGTGGATGATAGTTCAAAAATATCGTTTTTGGTGAGCTGGGGAGGACCAGATTTGTACAAAGTGCTAACTTATATTATAGCCCCAAAAGTGGAGACAGATGCTTCTATAAAGTATGAATACCTAATTGTGAAATTAAGAAATCATTTTGCTCCAAAATAGAACGTAATTGCTGAATGTTTCAAATTTTTTAAAAGAATGCAGAATCATGATGAACTCTTACAGGAATATGTAGTGGAACTGAAACATTTGTCACAGCATTGTGAATTTGGTACCTTTCAAGACAAAGCACTTCTAATTCAATTTGTCTGTGGTATCAAATGTTCCAGAACGCAAAACCACATGCTGAATGATAATAAAATTAAAACGTAAGTTAAGATCTTTCTCCAAACTTAAAGTTTTTTATTTAATCTGGACTAATAGCCTAACTCAACTTGAACTTTTTGACTTTCTTTCGTTCAACAATTCATAAGAGCCTAAGTGACTTTTTCGATAATATCTTTTGACTGCGAGAATAATCAACTATTTTTTGTTAACAACTAAGTAAAGAAATTCGTTTCCTTGGAATCTGTAGCAAAGTTTTCCAAAAAACACCTTCTCCTGATTTTCAGTGAAGATTCAAAACTTTAAACTCCTGTACTGAAAATATTGAAAAACAGACTTAGGCTGTTATGGGTTGTGACCACAGAAATATCGGGTTGTTCGAAAAGTTTGTTCGGTTTTTGAAAAAAAAAAATTATTTACAAATGTATATACAAGAAAACAACTATTTTAATCTATTATATAAACTACCCCTTTTTTAATAACTTCTTACCACCTTTCTGAGAGCTTTTGAGTTCCTCTCTCATAAAACTTTTCTGAAAAAAAGCATTCAATTCGATTTTTCACTTTCTCGTCGATATAGAAATTCAAATCCTTCAAGTGTTTGCTCAGACTGCGAAATAAGTGATAGTCGGACGAGACGAGGTCTGTGGAGTACGGTGGATGAAGTTAAACTTCCCGCCAAATCTCTGACAGTTTCTGATGGATCGGTAAAGCAGTTTGAGGGCGGGAAGATGATGGAATATGACGTCTTTCTTTCAGAGTCGCCTTCAATTTATCTAATTGTGCGATATAGTAGTCCGCATTAATTATTTGATTTGTTGGGAGAAGCTTAAAAAAGATTACTCCTTTGACATCTCACCTAATCGACAATATTACTTTCAATTGGTTTCCCTCATGATCTTTTTCGCTGTTGGAGACTATCCATTTTGCATCCCCTGTGATGAAGTTCTCCAGAAATAGTGTCTTGTTATTTCTTATCCTTAGCTTACGGCAGACGTCAACGCGACTCATCGATTCATCGATCGAGGTTGCTCACAAATCCGAGCTCTTTTATGACCCGTGAACGGTTGAGACTGATTTGTTTGATGATTTCAGATATTTCCCTAACTGTTGCATGGGGATTAACAATAATTAAATATCACCTCCACGGAAACAATTTCTTTTGTTCGTCCTGCTGAGGGAGAGTCCGAAACGGAGAAGTCGCCGACAGGAAATCTTTTAAACCATTTCTGGCAAGTTCTTTCATGTGGTCCATATTCTTCATAAACAGACTGTTGACTTCAGCAGCCGCTTTTTCTTTCCGGAAATAATACAGCATAATATGCCTAAAATGTCCCTTCCGTTACTTTTTTCCACTTTTTAATTTTTTTCTTTTTATTTTTTTGAAGCGCTATAATCACTCACGACTAAAACGAAAACACAAGTAAACCATAGTAAACAGTTTGGTGAAGGGGTGGGAGGAAGTTGTGATAGTACTTGAAGGAACTCCACGTCATAAGAAGTGGTCTATGGTGAACTGACGAATTAACCGAACGAACTTTCCGATCAACCCGCTTAAAACTTACTGCCGATATGAAATTATAGAGTTATCCATTTCAAGATGTGAAGTAAAGCTAAGTAAATCACACGAAGAGCAATGATTTCGATGCATTTCTATTCCATTACAATGTTTGGACGTAGGCATTATGTACAAAACACAATATCTGGATTGGCTGCAACAGTAGCTCTTTTTGAGGTAGATTTCGAAAAAAACGGCCCAATGACACCTCCACAGCATAATGCCCACTAAATAGTTAATTTTTCCGGATGCAATGGCTTTTCCACATTCATTTCTGGGTTCTCTGAGCCCCACATGCAACAATTTTACTTGTTGACTTAACGAGCGAGTGAAAAATGAGTTTCATCGCTGAAGAAAATTGTGTTCGATTAAAAGCACACGTTTGAACCAACACCACTTTGTAGTAATTCTAAATTATTTTTAAGCGCTCTTCAGTTGTTAAACGATCCATATTCGTAAATGGCAAACCCTTCAGCAAATAAATAACACTTGAGATGACAGCTATTTAATAGTTGATAGCTTTGCCAAATTGGCGGTTTTGAAACCAGTAAATGGGTAACTCTGCAATAATTGATAATATGTTGGAACTCAATGAATATTTTTGAATGCGATTTTTGGGAAAAAAATATTTTTTCTGTACATTAGTTTATTTGTTCTATGGGAATGAATCACCACATGGCATGGCTAAATTAGGTGAAACGGGCTTCGGATATGCCAATTGAATTTTGTATGCCTAGAAATAACTTTAAACAGTTTCTTTTTAGATATTTAAAATAAAATACGAGTATTTTACATACAGGGTGGGACATAAGGGTGTTGGCGGTTTAAATATTCAATTAAAAAAAAACTACGAAACATAAAAAAAATATATTTAAATTTTCAAAAAGTGGAAGCATGGGAATTTTTAAGACTTAAAAATAATGTTGTCCAAATGGCTTCCCTCGGCTGCTTGACACTCTTGGAACCGAAGTCGCAAATTTTGGAAAACTCGTTGAAAAGTTGTTCTCGGTATTTTGTTACTTTCCTGAATAATGTTCCTCTTCAACTGCTCTAAATTGGTCGGATTATTCTCGTAGACTACCGATTTGAGGTAGCCCCATAGAAAATAATCGCATGGAGAGAGATCGGGGCTACGTGGGGGCCATTCAATATCCCCCTTTTCGAAATGAGTTTTCCAGGAAAAACATTTTTCAGCAGCTCTATGGATACCGTAGCCGTATGACATGTGGCCCCATCCTGTTGAAACCACATCCTCGAGATATTGCCTTGAAGTTCTTGCAAAGCTGGCACCAAAAAGTCTGCTAGCATGTTGCAATAATTGTTCGCTCTAATCGTCATCGCATGCCCTCTTTCGTCCTCAAAAAAAGTATGGTCCAATAATACCGGTTGACGTTATCCCAGTCCACACGACAAGCTTAGGGCTGTGAAGTGGACGTTCATGCAAGCGTCGGGGATTAGTCTCGGACCAGAACCGACAATTTTGCTTGTTCACATGGCCATTAAGGTGAAAATTGGCCTCATCACTAAAAATCACGTTGTTGAAATTGTTGAACCGCTCTAGCATCAAATTGACAAAGTTAAGTCGGTTATTGGCATCATCGGGTTTTAATTCTTGGACTATCTGAATCTTATAAGCCTTCAAATGCAAATCACGTTTCAAAATTCGTCGTAAAGTTGTTCTTTTGACATCCAAGGACTGAATTCTCTTACGTGTTGACTGTTGCGGATTTCGCTGAACTGAAACACGAACACGCTCCACAATGTCGTCTGATCTTGCAGAAACTGGGCGACCACGAACCATAATTGGTACTGTTGAGCCGGTTGTTTCGAACATTCTGATCCATTTCCGTATCACATTGGAGCTTGGAACTTCACTTAAATCGTGTAAACCGTGTTCATGCTGAACAAACGTCGTGCAGTAATCACTGATTTATTGTTTTCGTAATACGCTCGGACACAAAATGCACGCTGCACTCCCGTGTACGGCTCCATGGCGACTTAATTCCCAGGAAGCGGCGCAGCGAACAACATATCCCCCCGCCACCCCGCGCCGCGCGTTACCGAGAAATTGAAGAATTAAATCGCCAACACTCATATGGCCCACCCTGTATTTACATAACTTTTTTTAAAATATGTTATGTCAATTCTTAGTTTGTAATGATTTATATGTCCATACAGTTAAATAAATGAAATGAAATGAAATGAAATGAAATATGTACTATTTAGCACAACTCTTATATTTCTGGTTGATACAAACATTACCGTTATACAACGTACCACATGAAGGTATGTTGGGCACCGTACCCAAGTGTAGCGAAACACATTATCATTATGAGTTTTGGTTAAGCTTAATCAGCTTACCGAACGTTAGTTTGAAGTAATTATGTATTATTACTAAAGATTTGTATGCGAAGTAATAGAGAGTCCTTATATTCTCCCCTGTGCTTATTTTAAGTTACAGATTAAATTCAGAATGTTTGTTTTATGCACAAGAGCTAACGGAATTTCACAATTTCATCAAGTTATGGCTTGGACTAAACAAGTGAAGGTCAATACTAATGTAGTTTAATCGATTGGCTTACAAATATATAACAAAGTAGCTATTTTTAACATCAGGCTATTTGCTCTGTGAAAAGATTCCTAATCCTTAATAATCAATAGTGTTTTAAGAAGACTTGTAAACAGAAAAATGGAATGTTGGCGATTTCAATATTATTAGAAATATATTTGAAAAAGACCGAGTTTAAAACTGATTCGGTTTTAGACAAAGAAGAGAATTGTTTTTTTGTTTAAAGCTGCAGATCTTTATGAAAAAAAACGTAAAAAAAACTAACTAACTAAACTGAAAAACTATAATCGAACATTAATATGGTAAAAATATGGGGTTGTACAGAGTGAAGTGAAAAGAGAAAATCAAGGGTTACACATTTTTTCAAATTTAAGAGTACAATTAAATTAAGTATACATAATACTATGATTTCGATGAAACTTTTATTTCATTATAATGCCTGGACCTTCCCATTATGTACGAAATACAATGTTATTTATACCGCCTCTGGATTGGTTGCAGTAGTTGATCCTTCTGAGGTTGTTTTCGATCACTTTTTCGCACATTTCGGACGGCATCTTGTCGGTAACGGTTGTTAAACAATCAATATTCGTAAATGGCAAACCTTTCACTAAATAAATAATACTTCAGATGACAGGTATTTGACAGCTGACAGCCTTGCCAAACCGGCGGTTTTAAAACCATTTACTGGATGAGCTTTTATATCTTAAATTTTTAGAACTATCCTATTAAAAATTCATATATAGATTTATCCACTTAGTGGTATTGAAAGAAATCATAGGTTATCACTTTTTTTTACTTCTCTGATTGTCATTTCACAAAACATAAGTTGTGCAAAACTTCACGAAAATCAGTCGATAGTCGATGTATTTGTAAAACAAAAAAATCTAAGCTCCCTGTTTGAAATGAAGGGACTCTCAAAGACTAATTTCAAAATTAGACTGAATTCGAATGAATATCAGAAATCTCCACATAAATCATCACAACCAAAAACTTTATAAACAAAAGTATAACATATTTAAGTAGAGTCAATCTGTATGTTTTCAATTCTAGAACACTGCATGCAAGCAAAACCATAAAGTGAGTAATGAGTTTAAAATGAGTAAAAATAGATGCTTTGCAAAAACTTTGCAACGTGATACCCCGAAAATTAGAGCTAGCTTAACTTACAGTTTTAATTACAACAAAATGGTCACGTTTTAAATGAAGTCTCAAATCGTTGGCAAAAATGATGTTAGACTGTGTAGTTTATATTGCAAAAATATCAATTACTCACAGTTACTAATTGTACACTGCTGATTTGCCTATAAGCCCGTTCACACACACATCCACTTTTGCGGATGATACAGCGTTTTTAAGTGTACATAAAGACCAAGAAGTAGCATCACAACAACTTCAATCCCACGTTATTGACGTTTAGAATTGGCTGCATAAGTGGAAAATAAATGTTAATGCTGCAAAGAGCGTTCACATAACATTTACGCTAAGACAGAAAAATTGTCCACCCATTACAATAAATGGAACAACAATGCCAGAGCAGAGCCAAGTAAGGTACTTGGGAATTCATCTTGATCGACGTCTCACGTGGGTTCACCATATTGCAGCTAAAGTCACACAATTAATAATTAAAACCACTCAGCTTAACTGGCTCATTGGGCCACAATCCTCGTTAGACTTAGAACTGAAAGTACTTTTATATAAAGCAGTTTTGAAACCAATATGGTCGTATGGGATCCAGCTATGGGGATCCGCTTCTGCATCCAATATGGAAAAGTTACAAAGAAGACAGTCAAAAGTTTTAAGAATGATCACGTGCGCTCCTTGGTATATAAAAAATAATAACATCCACAAAGACCTCAACATTCCCACCATCCGAGAAGAGATAAGAAAATCATGCATAAACTACATTGATAAAATTACTGATCATCCCAATCCATATGCGAGAGACCTGCTTTTGTTTGAGGGTCATAAGCGTCTCAAAAGATTGCAAACTCTAGATTTGGCTATATGAGTGTTTTTCGAACTAAAAGCCGAGTATTGCAGTGGCAGTACCGACATTAATATTTTTATTTTAAGATTTGAATACTTATTGTGAATGTCGAAAAGACAGTTTCAATAATAAAACCAATATCAAAAAAAACACAGTAACAATAATATAGTCTTGAAACAACGGTTATTGACCAGTAATGGGGGAGAATAAGGGTAAAACTCTTCACAATCCATGCACTAGAGTACAAAATTTTTTTAAAAAGTTTTCTAATACAAATCACAAAAGATTTTATTTTAGTGTGATCTCACTGTAGTCAAAAAGTTGCATTATCCTCCAACTCTTGGACTATTCCGCTAAACTTATCATTCTCTAAATCTATTCAAATTTGATTATACCCGTTTGTGCTTCTCATGCTCGATCAATTATCTGATAGTTCAACTTGTATTGAACATAACCACATACTATTAATTTGGTACACTTTGAAAATCATATCAAATTTCTATTGTCATTTGCAAAACTATCATATTTCTGGCTTATAAACTTCCAGTTTTGAAGGCAATGAACACTGTAATGGATTTTATAGTTGGCTTAAAACTCACATATGTTTCCTAGCATGGTTACGGAAAATTGGTCATACATTTTCGCATATTTTGCTTAAAGTAATTTTTGGGGATGCAACTCTTATTTCCTTGTTTAAGAATTAAAAAACAACCTACACAAAAGGAACTATAAAACGACAGCAGTTTTGCTTTCCTCGCCGTGTGTTGCCGTTGGCTTTTGGTGCTATTTGAATTTGTTGCGGAAAAGTAGGTGAAGTGAGAATAATGTTTTGAGTACTGTTAACAAAGTTCCCATTCCGGTATGTGTGACCATAAATTTTTGTTTCGCTGGGCTTGAAGTGCTGTGAAGTGAACTTAACTAGAATGAAGTGGTTTGAATTGGGCTGACCACTGTATATTGTTGGCATTGTGACTACGGAGCCGTTTTGCTTGTTTCTCATTTTAAGGGTTAAAAAAAAAGGATTGAGAATATTTCTTTGGCTTTTCTTATTTATGTTAACATATTGTTAAACCTGCTTTTCCGAAAGGTTAAAAGCATGAAAAAAGTGAAATTTATGGAACTTAGATTATGGAACCTTAGATGAGGCAGAGCTGAAAAAGAGTCAATTGGAGAAAGAAAATTGGCCCTTCAAATCGATAAACTCTGATCAATGCGAAAGCAGACATATGCTTGTTGATGTGGTTCGTTCAAAGCTATCAAACTCCTATACATACTAGTGGTAGTTGTTAATAGAGTATTCCAAACTGGAAACAGTTTAACCGGTTTCCATGTGGCTTTCTTATAAATCGCCACTTTCAAATAAGTGATTTAATAGATCTTTTTTCGCTATTGTTAACTTTTTGATGTACAAAATTAAATTTAAAATCTATAAAATTTATCGGAATTTAATTCTAATCCTGTCAATACAATTAATTTGATGATCTTAGATCAATAGTTTTCCAGATGGCCATAATTATAAGGCATGAATGCCGATCGTCATCAACAATTTGATAAGACTGTGATTTCGTAATCTGGTGTAGTTGATATTTGGGTAATTGCATAGGTACAGTTTAAAGAACTTAGTTTCAAGACTATTTTTGGAAAATTTCATATTTTGCATAGGTTTGCGACAGCAAGTTTATTTGAATGTGTAAGCAATATTATTACATTTAGATGATTTTTGGACATTTTAGAAGTTCAACAACTATATTAGTTGCATGTTTAAAAATGTTGACAACAGTTATAGAAATAATATAAATGTCAGTAAAAGGTATACTTTTACAATTATCCGTTAGTGGTTTCAAAACCGTCGGTCTAGCAACGCTGTCTACTGTTAAATACCTGTCATCTGAAGTGTTATTATTTAGTGAAAGATTTGCCATTTAAGAATATCGATAATTTAAAAAGAAGAAGTAGAGCGTAAAAAATACTCGTAGTTAAAACTTACTACAAAAAAATTGGTAATGCAAACGTGGAAATTTTCGTGCATTACGGAGTGATTGTGGATGTCATAATCGATCTACTGTGCAAGGAATTGGTAAAATCATACAGAAATTTGAAGACTTTGGAAGCATTATAGACGCGGTCAGGCCTGTGCATCATTGCAATGCGCGCACTGCCGACTGCGGCATGTAAAATATCTTTTAGTGAAAGTGTGGCGGATATTCCGAATTTGTCGATTCCACTGCACTCTTAGCAATTGGGCCCATATTACGGCTCATTGTGGCGTATTTTGCATTTGGAGACCAATTCACAGAGCAATTAAAGCCACCTGACCATTCACAATGCCGGAGATGTGCTGATTGTGAGCTGCAGCAACAGGCCATCAATGCTGATTTTTCGAACGAAATTTTCTTTAGCGATGAAGCTCTTTTGTCTCTCGATGGTTACGTTAAAGAGCAAAATTGTCGCATATAGGGCTCGGAAAACTCAGAAGTGATTATGGCCAAGCCCTTGCATCTGGAAAAAGTTGTTGTTTTGTGCACATTATGGTCTGGAGGTGTCATAGAGCCGTATTTTTTGAAAACAAATTCAAAAGGAGACACTGCTGCAAATAATCCAGGGGCGGCCATTTGAATGATATTGTATTTCGTACATAACAGCAAAATCCAAGCATTGAAATAAAAGTTTAATCGAAATCAGAGCTTTATGTATTTATGTGTTCTATTTAACTTTACTTTTAGAACCGAAAAATGGATAACCCGTTATTAAAGAAATAACTCATAATATTTTATTATAACGATATGATTTAAGTCTAGTTTTTTATGGAAATTAATAATGAAGGTGCAACAAACTGAAAGTTAAAACCTTAGCCTTTCACAAAATTCCTTTAAACGATATTTCAAAAATGGGACTGACGGCCAAAAACAGCCCAACCTTTCTAAGAAGACGCCATATTTGAAGGTGAATCAGTATTTACTCATAAAGCCACACTTACCAATAACCGTTTCCAAAACTTGAATTTTCAAAATATTGAAATGTCCAATCTTGTTATACAATCAACATAAGCGCCTGAAAAAATCTGAGTGTTATTTCAAAGTATTTGATTTTTTTTTTTAATTTTTCAAATAATTCCATAACTGGTTTTCTGAAAAAGACAGATATTTAAACACTAGAATTGCTACCCAAAATTATTTCGGAGCGTTTACGTTACTTTGGATAGCCGTTCGTAACCTATACGTAATTCGCATTGACAGAGATGAAATTGATTTAACCAACACAGGAGAAGACAGAACGCAAAAGATAGAAAGACAGGGGACAGGAGACAGAGACAGAAGATAGAAGATAGAAGATAGAAGATAGAAGATAGAAGATAGAAG
>JAHXMU010000724.1:388675-408036 GCA_019455685.1 Philornis downsi | reverse complement strand
GCGTGGTACCTCCCATACAAACCACAAATTAAAAATCCATTATTTCTGCTCCTGCTAACGGTATTTGAACAAAATTTGGTATATAAGTTTGGTGTACATATTGTAACTTCTGCTACAAATATGGGCGGGATTGGACGAAGGGGCGTGGTATTTCCCATACAAACCACAAATTAAAAATCCATTATTTCTGCTCCGGCTAACAGTATGTGAACAAAATTTGGTATATAAGTTTGGTTTACATATTGTAAGTTCTGCTGCAAACATGGGCGGGATTGGACAAATAGGCGTGGTACCACCCGAAGAAATCAAAAATTAAAAGAACCATTATTTCTGAACCTGTTATAGGAAAATTTAAGTTTTTCATATACTGACTTTATTTCACTTCTCATTTTTCTATGTATGAGAAACTTTTAGGAGAAATTCAAACACCAAATTTTGTCAATCATGTTGCCTTGCCTTCACTTCTCAATTTTTTTTACTTAGCTTAAGCAAACTTCGTTCTGTCTTCAAAGGTGGCAAATTAATGATTTACAATTTTCAGGATAGATGGTTCTGTATTTAAATTTTTGTTAGAAAAGTTTGGTTATTTAAATGAATGCTTTTAATACTTTTTTTGTAAAGTTTTTAAAAATTATTTAATTTAAGTCAATTTAATTGAGATTTAAAATTACTCCAACGCTTTCACATGTACAACGTTCTTTGTTTGTCTGTCCGCAGCATTACAGGAATCATGATTGGCTAGGAGAACGAGCAATATTAGCAGCTAAAAACAAAGACGTCGATGAGATAAATGCAACGATTCAAATGACCATTGAAGGGCTAATAGTGTCTTACAAATCAATTGACACTATTATGAATCAGGAGGATGTTGTGAATTATCCAACAGAATTTTTAAATTCCGTCGAGTTGTCATGTTTGCCGCTACATGATCTACAGTTGAAGGTTGGATCCGTAATTATAATGATGCGTAATATCAATCACAAGACTTATTGTCAAAAAACTTATGACAAACGTCATTGAAGGAACAATTCTGAAGGGAAAATACAAGAGGGAAGACGTACTGATCCCACGAATCCCAATAATTCCGAATGATTTGCCATTCGATTTCAAACGCCTTCAATTTCCAGTGAAACTTGCATTTGCAATGACCATTAATAAGGCGCAGGGACAGTCTTTAAAAATTTGTGGCATCAATTTGGAGTATCCATGCTTTTCTCACTGCCAGCTATATGTGGCATGTTCTCGAGTGGGCAAACCATCGGCCTTATTTGTTTACGCTCCCGACAGACAAACAAAGAACGTTGTACATGTGAAAGCGTTGGAGTAATTTAAATCTCAATTAAATTGACTTAAATTAAATAATTTTTAAAAACTTTACAAAAAAAAGTATTAAAAGCATTCATTTAAATAACCAAACTTTTCTAACAAAAATTTAAATACAGAACCATCTATCCTGAAAATTGTAAATCATTAATTTGCCACCTTTGAAGGCAGAACGAAGTTTGCCGGGTCCACTAGTACAATATAATTCTAAAACACAACAACCATAAGAAGCAACCTATATTTGATCACATTATTTTTGGCAGGAATTTAAATATAAATGAATCATTTCCAACTTGTTTGTCGAAAGTAAATGTCGTAAATCTATAACGGCTTCAATGATAAAATATGGGGAGCTACGGCTGTTATCATGTGTGCACTTTAAAATTAATTATATTGTAAATAGGAAAGGACATGGAACTATTCTAAAATTCATTTACCGAAATAAATTAATGAATTGTACTACGTGTTGGGACTAAATATGAGAAGCACTTCTCATTGATGAAAGAAAGTTGTTTTTTTTAATGTTTACCTGTGAGATAACGACTACAAAATAAATTTTCTGTTAAACACCTTACACTCCAACCCTTTGTCAAATTGACTCACCAACTTTAAAAAGTGTTTCAAAAGGTTTGCCTTTCCAGCAAAGGTCTACATCACGTTTCTACTTCATTATCACGTTGAAACGTTTTATTCCAGGCACTCAACATGACCCAGTTAATTTAATAGATGGGCTTTATGGAGCTTAGGAATACACAGATCATACATCTGATGATTCATACGAAGTCAATACTTCCTCTAAACGCAAATGGGTCTACATTATTTAGGAAACATTTAATCTCAAGGATAATCATGGGTTTTGTGCAACGCTAGGGGTTTTATTCATCAAGAGAGTGTTTCGGCCTTAAACCTCATGTAAAACCCACCGTAGCATCTGTTTGCAAACAATACTTTTTTTCTATTTTCTAGATTCACGCTATTATTATTATTATTATTTTTTTTTTTGTTGGAGGCGGAACTTGGCTTAACTTTCAACCACTAAAAACCTAAAATGAGGAATTAGCAAAAATTTGCTAAATCATCAATGAAATTAACACAGGGTTGTCTTAGGAGTTTTGCATTCACAAGTGATGTATGCATGACGAAAATTCAAGTCTTTGGTTGAAATTTTTTCGTTGGTCAAAAAAATCCCTTTGTGTTCAAAAAAGTTTCTTCGCAATATGTCGTCAGAAAAAAGTTTTATTAAAAATTATTTCTTCAATATAACTAATTCCTTAAAAATTGCTCACGAAAAAGCATCCTTTAGGATTGTTTTTAACACAAAATCTGCCCGCAAATTCCGATGTTTTTTTTACTTTCCATACAGAATTAGTAGACAGGCACTGAATTGGAAAGGCACCTAACGTTCTGTAAGATCGAAAATTATACGGACTGACATTAGCGACGTAGGCTCTTATGACGGGTATTGAGTATTTGTAATTTTTATAAATGGAATGAGGAACTTAGTATGCCCGTCATCACATAAAGCAGGGTAAACAAATGTTTTTCCCAAAAACTTTAAATGGAGTTTTTTTACATCAGCTATATACGTCTTTAAAGCGTATTATGTCTCCTAAGGAATAGATTTCGGAGTATTTCACACTAACATGTTTTGCTTTAATTGTTAGGGATTATAAATTGGGTTCTTAGAAGTGGTGAAATTGTGATTCTTTTTGAACAACTTCCACTTTTCTTTGCTGAGAAGTTATAGTTGTCACGTCCAAAAAGAAAGCAAACTTTTTCTTAGCCGAAGTAAATAACAAGATTTTGCCTTCGTTTACGGCCTGACTCGATTTTGCAGACTCCATTGCTATGATAACGAACGTGGTGATATTATCAATCTTTGAAATCTTCATTATCAGCAGATGCAGGTAATATGTGGCTTTCATTGATGTTGGAACCATTGATGTTGGTACCATTCACGATTACTGAAGCCTTCCATCTAATCACCCTCAAATGTATGTATGTTGAAGACATCGCACGATAGACTCCATCACTAACAAAATCTTCATTTGGAATAAAATAGCTCACTATAATGTTGGAGGGAGGGAGTCATTTCGGTCAGTGTCATCCCACAAAGATGTATAAAAGAGTGGTAGCGTGTGCCGACCTATACACTGAAATCTTCAATAGGAATGTATTGTTTACATGGTTTCTCTTTCGCAGCAAGGCCAGGTATTTAAAGCGTTTGCATTGTCTTATTACTATTTAATTTATTAGCATAGTCTGTAGATTAATATAAAGTCTTAGTTTTTGTTATAATTTCATATTTTGTTGAGAATTAGATATAATTTTTTTTCACAATTCCCCAGAAACATCAGCCTCTTTGCTCCTTACAAAAAAAAAAAAAAATTTTGTGGCTTTTCAAATTTCACTAGATCCATACATTTGCGAAATCTGTATGCAAACTTGAAGCCCATTTAATATGTATTCAAAGTGGCTATAACTTACGGACTATGAGTTGCCTAAGTCGTTTATTATCAAATAAGTATGCGAATATAACTGGGTTGTACATCGAAATACTTGCCGATATTTTAAACTTGTTTTGTTATTAAGTTTTTTAAAAATTACACTACAACATCGTTTTTAACTAATATGTTTACTTTGAGTATAAATATTTTTAATGTATTTCTCAGTGGATCATTTAGATATTTTATAACCCTTAAATCATAATCTTTAATTTTATTCCTTATAACAGCGTAGACAGTTGTTCGGTAATTTTTCGGAACTTTTAAATACATACCTGTTTACGTACTTTGGTGTTGTGTATAAACCTTCGGTATTTCTACAGTTGTTCTCTCTAAAAAGTCGTTAGAAATATAGTGCTAAATTCAAAATGTAATCAATTTTCCTCAAGCCATGAAAATGTAATAATTTTTAATCATTGAAGGTATATACATTTTTTATATACGATTTTCACACACATACGTATATTAGCGGTCTTTAATTTCAGTTATTTTGGAACCCCCAAAAAGTAAGTTATGATCGTAATTGGAAATCCCGTTTCTGAAATTGAAGGTTTTGTCAGGTTTTTTATTCGTATCTCCTCTGAATAATATGTTTCTTTAAAGGCACTCGAATTCAGTTTACTTTGTTGGATTGTTTTCTATACTGAACACTCACCGGTGTGTGAACTTTTCACTACAATCTCCACAAAAACAGGAAAAGCAACTGAAGTTAAATAAAGTGAAGTAAAAACGACCAGAAACATATGAGAGCGAAAAACATTTGATTTATCAGAGTACCTTATTCGAAATGTATTTGCTGTTGGTATCCTATGTTGAATAGCACGAGGGCAGTCCCAAAACTAGCCGACCTAACAAAGAAGGGACAAACAATTTGGGAAAATTTTTCTTTATTTTTCAACATAATCTCCTTTCAGCTCGATATACTTTTCAGTAATATTCAATGGCCTTTATACCCTGTTTATAGGAAGAACTGTCTAACTCCTTAAAATAGTGTGTGTGGATGTGTGAATTGATGAAACAATACTATCTTCTTCGCCAAATGCACCCTTTTTCCATAATTTCATCACCTAAACACGGCAATAAATTAGCACAATGTTCGCCGTTGATGGTTTTTCCTTTCTGAAGATAATCAATAAAAATAATTCCATGCGCATCCCAAAAAACAGATCTCATGACCTTGCTTGTAGATGGAACCGTCTTTGCCTTCTTCGGACATGATTCTCCCATTCCAGTCCACTGTTTTGATTGTTCTTTTGTCTGAGGTGTGAAGTGGTGGACCCATGCCTCATCCATAATCATAAGTCGACGAAAAAATCGGAAAAAAATCGGTGAAACATCGCCAAACCCACCAAACACTAATGAAACATCATCACGACAGTTGGTTTCCTCTACTGAAAGTAAGCATCCATCTTGCGCACAGCTTTCTCATTTTTAAATCTTCGATCAATACGGGGTGTGATCAAAATATAACCGTTATTTTCAATTTTTTTCAAAAGTATTTATTTATTCATCAATTTCTATATTATTTCCTTTAAAGATATAATACACTTCTCTAATCCTCGAAACACTTCTAAAACGCGCTTTTTGGTATCGCCAACAGCTCCTGTTTCGATTTTTCTTTTATCTCCTCAATCGTAGCAAAACGCTTTCCTTTCATTGGTGTCTTGAGTTTTGGGAAGATGAAAAAGTCAGCGGGGGCCAAGTCCGGTGAATACGATCGTTGAGGCATGATTGCGGTCTGCCGAATTGCTCCGCACAAACGAAGCATAACTTCAAGGTAGTATTCCTTACTGACCGTACGATCCTGTGGCAAGAATTCATGATGCACCACGTCATTGTAATCCCAGAAAACAGTGAGCAAAAGCTTCACATTTGCTCGAACTTGACGTGCTCGGGCGACCAGGACGAGAATTGTCATTGACATCTTCTCGGCCTTCATTAAACCGGTTATACCACAATTGAACTTGGGTTCTGCTCATAGTAGACTCACCAAATGCCACAGTTAACATTTCAAATGCCCTTGCACATTTAGTTTTACTTTTTTACATAAAACTTAATACCAACATAAGAGAAAAAAAGCGAAAATCGAACGTACGTAACTCACGAAATTTCAAAAAAACCGTTTTTTTATCACACCTCGTATATGATGCATAGCCTATCATTTCAACTAGCTCACGCTTCTTCAGCCAACAATCATCCAATAATATTAAACGAAGGAGCAAACTAATCCAGAGTAGGATCTAGCTCGTCTTTAATACTGGTTGGACTGAGACCTTTCAAATGAAAAGATTTAATTCCATAACGGTAACAAATTTTTCCATGTTTACAAATTCTTTGAGACCGTTTACTTTGATAGCTCAAATAAAAACACTAAACAAAGTGGCGCCTTGAAACTTCAAACATATGTTTTACCACAAGAGCATTGATCATTGTTAGAAATAAATAGCAAAAAAGCCATATTGAAATAATAACAAAAAGGTTTTCATTTATATTTTCATACCGATTATAATTAATATGTTGATTTCGCACACAGATTTATGTGCGAGACTGCAGATTTGTATTCGGAATTTATGAGATGTGAAATATATCAATTTTTCACAATTGCTATTGAAAAATGCGAAATATTCGAATCTAAATATTAAAATAAATTTACTGAAATATTATTTTAATATCTACATTTCAGTCTAACTAATTTTCTTTTTGTATGTAATGGACACATTCGTGTAGACGAATATTTTTGAATTAAAATATTACTGTTGCTTAATTCAAGGTAATTATAATCTTTGGAGAACATCAGCTTGGAGTAGGGCTGCGGCAGCCATCAGATTGCTAGCTAATCAGTCGGTGTCGAGGTTCGTGTCCTTTCCTCATTTATGTCAGTTTAACATTCCAGCAATATTTGAAGACCTCTTTTTAATTGACAGTAATTTATTTTGACTACTAAAAATAAAAATGAAAATGCCTCTATAAATTTACTAGCATATGAATTGAACTCTAATACTATAAGGCCTTGGTCAAGGTGCTTGACGTTAGCTACTCATGGATGTTTTTATGAGAGTATTACCTTTAAGCCCACCCTACCCTATTGTTCTGTCGGTATATCTTTTAGAATCCCAAATAATGTAAATAAAATAAGAAGATAGCTCTCCTCATCACCATCATCACCGTAGGTAAACCCACATTACCTTAGGAATTCATATTTATATCGTAAAGTTCAATTTGGAATTCTGCTATTCGTTTAGAAATTTCTTATAAAGTTATTATTACAAATAGTTAGAAATTCTGTACAAATTTAGGAGCTTATATAGGTATTTTAGGCCTATTGTCTGCTTAAACATTATATGCAACTGAAACTACTAGCTGAACTGTAGTGTTCATTTCCATACAAATTAGTAATAAACTGGTTCAGATATTTAAACGTCATTCCATCAAAAGGGCGAGTATCACAGCTTAATATTATAATTAGAAGGCGAAAGAGATGTTCTATAGAGTACTTAACAATTATTACAATTCATCGCTTTCAGCTTTTGCTTTCATCTTTCATATAGCTGGAATTTGGATTTATACCTTGAGTAACTAAAACTTATCAAAATTTATCCGTATTCTGTTCCAAGTATAACGTTTTTTTTTCTTCTATAACATGATCATGTGTTATACAAGAATTATTTTTCTCTTCTTTGTTTTTGACTTACCCAGACATCCACCAAAAATTAAAAAGGTATTTTTAAATCTCTCAGTGTTCGCTGCGATGTGTTTAATGGGTAGTATAAGAGTTAGAGATGATTTAGTATAGTATCAATCTATATATCATAATTGCAACCTACCTGTGATATTTGCTGTGATGATTAATATAAGATTTTATAGTTAATTTAAAACATACAAGTTCTTCAACTTTAAATAATTTGAATTTTCAAAACTTATTTATAAATGTTACTGAACATCGAAGCAACAATAAATTAAAACCTGTGCCGTGAGTAGTTCGATCGATCGTGCTTATTTTGGATGTGATTTTTTTGGTATTCTTAAAACTTTCATTATACCTTTCTATTCTCACGATCACGAAATTTTATGGTTCAAACAACTTTACTGCTGCTTAGAAGATTGCGTTTTTTTATTTTTACAATTAATCAAAATATGATTTAGCTATCAATGGTAGATATTGAGAATTGACGAATATTCTAATTATTTTTACTACTTTATAATTGCAATTCAGCGCGAGGTTTTGCTGGAGGGGGATTTGCAAACATTAACCGTACTTTTACAAGTTTTTTGCGAGCTTCTAATTGCTTGATGGCTGTTTCGCCCGCAAAGTTAGGCTCTTGCTTTGTTGTGCGTTTTCTGTACTGCATTTTGTTTATGAAATGTGGTGTTTTGGTGACAGAAGACTCAGAGAATTAACTTCTTTCGCAATATTGTTCTTGGTGACTGACGCATTTTCTGCGAGGCCAAGTAAAGATTTTGGCACCAATAGTAAGTCAATAAGTAAGTTGAGCCGGAGACGATAATTAAGCTTAGAGGTTAGGACAGCAGTTTTTTGTAAATTTTATGATTAACTTTGGTCCATCGCCTTAGGCGACGTTTGGTCTTTGTTCATTTATACAAGCTGATATTGGGTCTGATCTCTCATTGGCTTTTAAAGGTGAAAGACCAGAAATATTGGTAAACGCAGATGATGTCACAACCCACCTTAATTTACACCGCGAAATTGTTTGGTCGAAAGAATGATAATAAGATTATATTGACGTGGAAAGCGAAATTATTGGTCTTTAAAAGAAATTTACCTCAAATTCCTTAGGCCTAAAACATGCCTTTAATTTTGTATTCTGGGGAAAAGCACTATTCTGCAGTGGAAAGGATATTGGCCTAAATAGGTAACAAATAAATTTATATCGAAAATGGTATAAAGTGTAAAAAGTAAGCGCTGTTCAAGACTTTTTGCTTTTTAAAAAATCCGCAGATTGTGGTAAAATTTACTGAGCACTTGGGATTTAAGCACTTGTTATAGATTACATTTGGAATGACCTATTATGTTGTCGATATGGACGTAGATTTAAAGATGAAGTTGCTTGCGGATTTTATTTTCCATGAAACCTGGCCTTAAGTTGAACATTAAAAGTTTGGTCAATTCGTCTATAATACGAACTATATTTTCTCCACAAAATATACAATTTTTCTTTCGCCAACGACAATTCGCGTATTCACTATTTATCTCTCACTCGGGGTTTGAATATTCTATTTCATTTAATAGATTCCAATCTGAATCAATTTTATGAGAAGCCCTCTTCAATTTTTAACTATTTTCTTAGGAAATTTGAAGCTGAAATTGAAAATTGTTTTCGAATTGTCAAAGAGACTAAAGTTATAGGATTGAAGGATGTATTTGCGTTACACAGTCGATACATGTCTCAGGTACAAAAAAGTAGCTGTGGAAGCTGCGTACTTATACGAGAAGCATCACAGAGTGAAACAACTTGAATCATTTTCACTCATTTTATTAAGGAACTGGGATCTGTTTGACTAAAAATTGTGACATAGAAACCTCAAAACACCAAGCGTTTGTCAGCTCTAGAAGAACTTGTTGAAATGTAGCATATTTTTTATTGACACCTTAAGATTCAAGCATTAACCTGGATGGATATGGATCTTAACTTATAATGTTGGTTGAGGCATTATGTGCAATGGTTTATACGTTTGTATGGATGCTGCATCCAAAAATAGGCAAGTTTACATTATTTAATATAAAAATGTTCAATAAAAATGTTCAATATTGCAATTTGACAAATTTCCATCTTGATTCGAAGGCTGTTAGCGGTCATCTCTCCAACGGTATACGTATGTTTTTCTCCACTTATGACATATGCTTCGATTCGGTGTGTTTTTTAGGAGAACTAGGCAGTACCTTCTATTTCCTTTTAGAGTCTAGTATGTTGCTTGCATCCTCTAATGAATGCTGTCCTCTAACTGCCTTGAGGCAAAAATATGTTTTTTATGTTAGAAATTTGATTTACCATTAGCTGCAGTTTGGTGTTTTAATCCTCTGTCATGATTTCGTGTTGGTCATATAACCCTTTTGTTGTGAACAGTGTTACTCATTCAAACGTTGTCTTATACAGCAAATTTTTAAAGCTGCAGCAAATTGCTGTTGTAAAAACAGAATCAATCGTATTACATGTTGGAGCTTTCAAGTGCTATCTGTTCACAATATGTTGAAATTATTATAAATTCATCATGCGTAGCGTATTTATGATTCAAAATTTATTATGTTAGGAATAAATTCTACATTCACAATGATTGTTTTAAAAACTGACATAATATTGAATTATGACTAAATGATTGATTTGTGGCAACTTTTTTATCTGCTTTTTTTCGTTTTAAGGTGAATATACGAGCACGAGTACATCGTTTTTAAGCACAGATTTCAGTTTGGTTTTTCAAAACAGTTATCACGGATAGAACGTTTAATTTTTTTATTATATCTCTCTTATGGCGCTTTAATGCTGCACTGATAAATTGTTTATATTTAATGTTTTTTTTTTCTTCTCTTTCAATATCTTTTCAAAGCATTTTCATTAAAAGCTTGTCTTTTTTTTGCCTTCAGTAATATTTTTGATTTATTACATTTTCGTTATAAGTTGAAATATTCCCTTATTTATATGGTGGAAAGGCTGGTTGTGGAAAAAGCAGATGAAGCATCTGTTATTGAGTCGACGCCATGTATATTCATATTTATTCGGTTTATACGTTTTCGCTATGATTTATTCAGAATAAAATAATTCTTATGATATATTGCTTGATACTGTCAATGAAGGATACTATCATTTTATGTTAGATATTTCTGTCATCCAATTTTAATATTTGAAAAATGGAAAAATAATAAATTTTTTCTCTTTTAAATTTCAGGTATTTTTTTGCACACAAAATAAAGAATATGTTGGCATCAATGGTAATGGTAATTATTTATTTATGTATATCTGAACGTTGATAAAGCAATGTTGATAGGACTACAATGAACTATTTCATTTTGGAGGCAAAGAAACGAGAATATTGATTTTAGAATTTACAAGACAAGAAGTAACTTGACGTAAGTAAATAAGCAGTAATTAAACGCAAGGTCAAAAAAAAAAAAGACCAAAATATATCATATATGGACGCTGTAGAAAAAGTATTTTAATAATTTTTGTATTTGTTTGATACCTAACCTAGCAATGCCTCAGTTTCGCAAATTTATAATAAACTATAGAAATTAAAGGAATGTCACACAAGCCTTATATTATTAAATTTATTGCACCAAAATTAAATAAATTATATTTTGTGTAATAAAAGTGCGGCTATAAAATTATTTTGTTGGCGATATAATGGGATTATGCATTTGCGTTTCCATAATTGAGCATGAATGTGGAGATGTATTAGTATTATCATATAAGGTTTTTGAGAAATTTGTTATTGAACTTTGAAATAACATTGTTTTAGGTGTCTTCTTAAATTACAAGAGTTCAACAAAGCTATTACTTTGTCGAAATATTACCAAAACTTCTACAGTAATTTTAAAATTGGCATAGTAGAACAATTTTTCTTATACAAGAAGTAAATCCATCTCTAGAAAATTATAATTTTTCAGCAGTTTTTCAACAAATTTATTATTACGTGTAAGCAACATACAGCGGTATTGTAAAAATACTAGAAAGAACAACTCAACCTCATACAAAACAAATCTCTTGCATCCCATGAACGAGGCATAGGATGGACATTCATTAAGCTTACACGCATTCTGTTTTCAGACTCACTCAATGGGATCTACAGATTAAAGGCGATTCCGAACGTCATAGTTTGGGAAGCATTCACCATATTTGTCGATTACTCGACTAGTAAAAGTGTTCGTAAGACACATCAAGAGAACCGATGATAGGTGGCTGCGATCGTGCAAATAGTCGGATGTACTGATCATCATGCCATGTGATCACGCTCTAACTCATATAAATGTTTATAATTGTGGGAGTAGTATGGAAAAATACTAAAAATACCTATTTATCCTGGAAAACTGTACAGGGTTGCCCATATTCGACGGACCTATCTGGCAACGCCATAACTTTTGACAGAAATGTCAGATCGCTTAATGACATACCGCGTTTGAAGCGTCAGTCCAAGCAGATTTTTACCATGGAACAATACACGCCACGCGAGCGCTTTGAAATAGTTGAAATTTACATTCAACAGAAGAAGTCAATTGTGAAAACTCAACGTGCTTTTAAACTATTAAAAAATGTGAGAAGTGCGCCTTCTAAGAACACCATTAAGCGTTTATACGAAAAATTTTCGACTGGTGAGGCTCTTTCTAATCCGAAGAGGCCAAATAAAAGTCGACCAAGGCGATCGGCCGAGAATATCGCTGCCGTACGAGCCAGTGTTGAGAGGTCCCCAAGAACATCCCAAAAACGCCGTTCTCAGCAGTTGGGCATGGCTCGGTCCACTTTACAACGGATTATTCGCGTTGATTTGCATTTGTTCCCGTACAAAATTCAATTGACGCAAAGATTGTTGCCTGCGGACAAACCTCGTCGATTGGAATGGGCCCAACGAGTCATCGAAATGGCCGTCATCATCGGCAATTTTGGAACAAAATTATCATGTCCGATGAAGCCCATTTCACATTGAATGGGACCGTAAATAAGCAAAATTGCCGTATTTACGCCACTGAAAATCCTCAGGAGATTCAAGAATTGCCTCTTCATGACGAAAAAGTCACAGTTTGGTGCGGCGTTAGTGCGAAAACGGTCATTGGGCCGTTTTTCTTCCAAAACGAAAATGGCCATGCTGTTACCATCAACCAGGAGCGTTATCGCGACATGATGACCAATTTTGTGATGCCAATTATTCGTCGAAAGCGTATGAGGCAGTTCTGGTTTCAACAAGACGGCGCTCCACCGCACACAAGTGGCATAACAATCGATTTTCTGAAGAATTTGTTTCCGGGCCGTTTGATGTCGAAAAGTGGTGATTTGGACTGGCCACCGCGTTCGCCCGATTTGACGCCCGCTGACTTCTTCTTGTGGGGACATTTGAAGTCAAAGGTTTACGTTAACAAGCCAAGGACCGTAGAAGAGCTCAAGGACAACATTCGTGAAGAAATAGCCGCTATTCCGGCCGAAATGTTGGCGAAAACGATGGAAAATGCTGCAAAAAGGGCACAATACGCCATCAACGCCAGAGGCGGCCATTTGAGAGATATCATATTCAAAAATTGATGTAAAGAAATCTACTTGGAACAAATTAAATGAATAAGATTGCCAACCGCCAAATTTTTATTTTTTTCTTTGATTTTTTTTTAAACATGGGTCCGTCGAATATGGGCAACCCTGTATAATGTATGATAAGAGAACGTTTCTGCCATGCCCAATTGTCTGACGATGGCCACTTGGTAATACTTGGCAAAGGAGGTGTCCTCAAAAAAGAAAAAAGGTGAATTTTCAAATTTTGCGGGCTACGTACATTCGACTTTCGATTATTATTTTTTTTTATGTTGGTACACTCGTCTCGAAGATATGTTGATGGCTGTATCCATATAGCATGTTTAGTTTATTTGTGAGAGGTATAAATAAGACAAGTGTTTTACGCGTTCGCCGATTTTCTGCTATCGAAAAAAATGGATCAAAGAAGTTGCATAAAATTTTATGTAAAAAATGCATTTAAGTGCTCAAAAACACTTGAAATGTTGACAGTGGCATACGTTGAGAGTACTTTGAATCAAAAAAATGTGTACAAGTTGTACAAGCTTTTCGCAGAAGGTCGAGAAGATGTGAATGACGACGCTCGCTCTGAACGCCCCAGCACATCAACAACCGATGAAAATGTTGAAAAAGTAAAGAAAATATTTTCGGAAATTTTGGGCATGAAGCGTGTGGCAGCGAAGTTCGTTCCAAAATAGCTGAATTTTGACCAAGAACAACACCGCATGAGCGTCGCTCAAGAATTTTTGAATGACCTCAACGATGATCCAGATTTGCTTAAAAGAGTCATAACTGGTGACGAATCATGGGTATATAGTTATGACATCAAAACCAAAGCCCAATCGTCATAATGGATGAGTCCAAGACTAAAAAAAAGCGCGCCAAGTTCTATCAAATGTCAAGGTTTTGCTCACTGTTTTCTTCGATTAGTTCTTGGAGTAGTGCATTACGAATTCTTACCACAAGGTCGTACGATAAATAAGGAGTATTGCCTTGAAGTTATATTTGAGTGAAGCAATACAAAAAAAACGGCCGGAATTATGGAAAAAAATTCATGGCTTTTGCATCATGATAATGCACCTGCTCACTCATCTTTGCTTGTGAGCGATTATTTGGCCAAAATCGTGCCACAGCCACTGTGTTCATAAGATTTGGCCCCCTGAAACTTTTCCTGTTCCCAAGATTGAAGAGAGCCATGAAATGATGGCGTTTTGCGACGATTGAGGATAAAAACCGAATCGCTGAGAGAGCTCAAGGACATACCAAAAAGTGCATATCATAACTGATTCGAGGATTGGAAAAAAACGCTGTCACAAGTGCATTATATCTGAGGGGGACTACTTTGAAGGAGAGAAAATAGAAATTGAAGAATAAACACATATTTTTTGAGAGAAATTAAAATTCACCTAATTTTTTTAATATACCTCATACATAAATATCTGAAACAAAGGGCTGAAGCTTAAATTTCCTATACTAAAACATACATTTCTCTTATGGCTTGGGGTTCGTAATACGAATGGTCATTTTAGGAGAAAAAAGGGCATCAAAAGAAATGAAAAAACGTCAACATCTGAAACAAATAACTGAAACTAAAGTAACAAAATTACGGTAGTTTCGCAATATCTAAGAGGAATAGCAGGGTACAAAACTGGCGTAATTCGACATGGCAAAAGACTGGTACTGTAATCACCAACCACTTTATAAAGGACTTTTAGAAATTTATACACTTACTGAAGAAAACAAAGAAGTAGACACAAATATTACCGTCGCCCAAAGGAAAACAATTAAAAAATGAGGAAAAAAAAATGATAAACTCACCTGAAATAAAACAGAGAAATGTGTTCCGTTAAAATTTTTTATAATTTTAGCATACAAACAAGGAATATAAAGTTGCACAAATGCATGGCGTTCAAAAGCAAACGGCTGAAAGTAAAATATTGAAATTGGAGATGTGTATTCTATTGTAAAATAAGCACTATTGGATTTGTGAAAACTTTTACCTTTACGTCCTTCCATACTATATAAAAAGATAAACTAAGTTAGTCTCATGAAAGGAATCTACAGTTTAATGATGATTTCGAACATCAGTTTAAAAAGCTTTCACTAGACATGTCGTTTGTTTGTGACCAAATCGAAGAAAGACAGTTGGCTGTACCGGAGCTAGAACACTCAAGCCCCGGTCGGACACTCTTACGGTCTATGTATCACAGAAGTAACAGGGAGAAAGTTGAACTTTGGAAAATCTAATAATTTGCACCAGAGTTGTCAAAAAAAAAAAAAAAAAAAAAAAAAAAAAATATTAGGCTGTGCAAAGCCGCAATAAAATTAATAAATTCATAAAGTTATCTGACATCGCTTAATCGAGTACAAATATCCTGATACAAATTTGGTTAGAAGATGCTGTCTACCTTAACTGCTTCATTTTGGGTGTTATGTTTTTGAGCCAAATGAAGGCAAAAACCACGCTTAAAATCAGAAGCATATAATTTGCGTGAACAGTCCACCTGACAGATGTACACAATGTAATAATAAATCTATTTTTTAATACAAATGTCCTTTATCTTACTTTTTTCACATGAAAGATATTGATATTCTTGGCAAAAAATGTATAAATATAATATATTGTCACAACAATTTATTGCAGTGAAATGTCGTTAAACACTTTACTGAAACATCTTCACGAAGCTGATTCTGTTTTATTGAAAGCAAATGCGGCATCCATCTTACACACAACTTTTTCATCTTAAAATTTTCGGTCAATATGCGATGTGTAACACTTTTTGAAATGGTTATTATTTCAGCTAGCTCAAGCACCTTCGGTTGACAATCATCCAATATCATTTTGTGAATTTTCTTAACCGTGTCTGGCGCGGACACCTCAATTAATCGACCACCACGGTGTTCGTCTTGGCAACTCGTACGGCCTCGTTTAAACTCTGCTATCTAATATTCCACAGTCATAAACGAAGGAGCTGACTCTTTCAGAACAGAATATAGCTCGACTTTAATATTGATTGACTGAGACCTTTTTAATGGAAATATTGAATTTCGTAACGGCGACCAATTTTTTCCTGTGTTTACAAACTCACTGAGATGGTCTAATTTTGATGGCTCCAATAAAAATACTAAACAAGGTGGAGTCTTCAAACTTAAAAATGTTTTACATGATTGCCACTTTCTAACAAAATATTTTTTTTTAACTACTGACACCATCTATCGACTTGACGCCGGCTAGTTTTGGGACCGCCGTCATAAATAATAGGTTTGTTCAAGTAAGTCGAACTTTCGTTTATTTTTTATCATTTATATGAAGCCTGCATTTTGGGAAAAATCACTAATCACTAGTTAGCACATATTTATTAATAAATATTCAGATTATTGTAAATTTTCTGAATGTACATGTTCAATATATTAAACAATTATTGTTGAATACTCCCTATATTTTAAACCTCAATAACGTCCCCTTTATCTGCCGCATTCACTCAACTAAGACAACGCATTTTAGTCTTCTAAAGAATAAGTAAATGTTTACTACTGGAACAAAATTTGTAATTTGGATATTTTGCGTAAAAAGTCAAAAATATCACTTCGAGACAGCTTGCAGTTGCTGGTTATCTACAAAACTGTCTAATTGCTTTCCTAATTTTGCGACTTCCCCTAACTCTATTCTCGTTTTATGATTTGCATACCCTAAATATTTCAAACAAGTTATTCATGTCCTCAACCTGTTTGATAAGTACATTTTAATTTTTGCAAAATATTGCATTTCCGAAACACAACTTGTACAAAAATTAAGCATTTACCTAAATGAAATCTATTTACAAAACTTCCTAAGTTCTCGAAAGAAGTTAGAGACGTTGAGAAATAAGAAAATTATTAGCAAAACAAAAACTGAGAGGACAAAGTTGTCTCAAACTATTGTTCTATTCTCTTAACTGGCACAAAACAAGGTAAACTTAAGGTGACATTGTATACCAAATATGTATCACCTGGTTCTATTTACGCAAAGTAGCAACGAGATGGGATGCAGTAAAAACCAAATAAATTCTAAGAGGATACATTAAATTTCTGTTTAGTCAAGGTAACTTCGTTTCTCCTTTTATGTTACTTCCTTGCTCAAATCTAGATAGAGAGTTATACAACACAAGTTTTAGTGTAAATGACAAAAAAAAAGATATGAATTTGTAACAACCATCTCGGTCTACACAAAACAACTTGACTAGTTAAGGATGGAAAAGGAAACTTCTGGCAAACTGGCTACAAGGAAGAACAAATAAAATGGGTGGACAGAACTAACTGAAGGACCACAGGAATTTTAATGTCGACCAGCACAATCATCTTAATGTACGTCATGGTTGTCCGGCCGCCACTAATGCAAATAAGTATACAAATCTTCTAGATCTCAAGTATTCAATTATTCAAATAAGCACGCAGCCAACTTCGTGTCTTTTTCCTTCTTGGGCGGTAAAAAAACCTAAAACCTACTATAGGTAAATAAACGCACTGCTAGACAAAGTAAAGTAACGTAGAATCTTTGCCGACATATAAAAGTTTTTTATGACTTGGAGATATTATATATTTAAAAAAAAGACGAGTTACCAGCAGCTACTACGAAGACTACTACGTGTAATAAGGAAATGGTGCACCAGTATCAAACCTCTTGAAGGAGCCTTAAACACTCTGAGACAAGGACACACAGTATAAATTGAAAATGACAGTCTCGCAAGAAAGTCGAAGGACGAAGTGCAAGCAACACCCAAAAAGAGAAAAAAATATAGGTACTTGACAGTAATTTAATTTATTGTAATGCAAATTAGCTACAAAGGAAAGATCCGACAAAAAATTCCATTGTTGGCAGGAAAAAAAGCGCTGAATGGCACAACAAATTTAGAACATTCAAAAACATGATGCTAAGTCAAACACATACATTATTGCTTTCGTCTCAGCAACATTATTTCTTTCATTATACGGGGTTGTCCATTTAGTGGTTTTAAAACCGCCGTTATGGTAAGGCTGTCAGCAGTCAAATACCTGTCATCTCAAGTATTATTTATTTAGCAAAATGTTTGCCATTTACGAATATGGATCATTTAACAAAAGAAGAAAACATTAAAAATAGTTAAAACTTACTATAAAAGTGGTAATTCAAATGTGGGCTTTCATTCGAACAAAACTTCATTCAACGATGAAGCTCATTTCTCACTCGGTGATTACATCAACAAGCAAAATTGTTGCATATGTGGCTCGAAGAACCCAGAAGTACAAGCCATTGCATCCGGAAAAAGTAGCTGACTGTTACTCATCATGATCCGAAGGTATCATTGGGCCGTATTTTTTTTTCGAAAATGATGCTGGTGGAACCTCAAAAGAATCCACTGCTGCAACCACTGCAGAGGCAGTTATTTAAATTGCGTTGTATTTCGTACATAATGCATTATGAGCATTATAAAGAAATAAAAGTTCCATCGAAATCATAGCTTCATGTTCGTTTTATTTAATTTTGCTTTTGATACCGAAAAATGGATAACCCAATACATTGATTATACCTTCGTCCGGAGGGATGAAGGAAGTTAATACTGCTCATGAATGTAGACTGCACTGCCATCGCACTGGGGTACCATAAATTCAAATTCACCTGCATATTTAGGAAAAATCGGTGATCCTTTTACATTTCCTAAGTTAACATTTTGTTTATTTTATTTGTTTAATTTAAATTATTTTTGCACATTCGCCCAAGAAATGACTGTTTATAAGAATAAAAATAAAGCAATTTACCACGCGCCTTCTGGCTTCACTCACACCTCTACAGCAATGCAAATGGTCAGTTTACCTGGTTCTAATAATCTATATATCTTATACATATATCTATATATATAAAAATGAATCGTGGTTTGTTCCTATGCTTAAAACTCCAGAACGGCTGGACCGCTTTGCATAAATTTTTGTATATGCGTCTGGGTGGTGCCCGGGATGGTTTAGATTTAGAATTCGGTCCAATTGGACAAAGGGGCGTGGTACCTCCTATACAAACCACAAATTAAAAACAAATTATTTCTGCTCCTGCTTACGGTATTTGAAATTTGGTACATTGGTTTGGTGTACATATCTCAAGTGCTGCTGCAAATATGGGCGGGATTGGACAATGGGGAGTGGTAACTCCCATATAAACCATAAGTTAAATATCCAATATTTCTGCTCCTGTTTACGGTATTTGAACAAAATTTAGTACATCGGTTTGGTGTACATATCTTAAGTGCTACTGCAAATATGGGCGGAATTGGACAATGGGGCGTGGTACCTCCCATACAAA
>JAHXMU010000724.1:358077-388665 GCA_019455685.1 Philornis downsi | reverse complement strand
AACAAAATTTGGTACGTCGGTTTGGTTTACATATCTTAAGTGCTGCTGCAAATATGGGCGGGATTGGACAATGGGGAGTGGTACCTCCTATACAAACCACAAATTAAAAAGCAATTATTTCTGCTCCTGCTAATGAAACATTTCCAATAAAAATACAATTTGAAGGCAAAGCAACGTTTGCCGGGTCGGCTAGTATATATATATAAATCAATTGCTGTGCGTTAGTCTCGCTGCAGCTCGAGAACGGTTGGACCGATTTGATTCATTTTGGTCTTAAATTATTGGTAGAGTATTCCGGAAGGTTTAAAAGGTTTTACTTGAAGTGATAGATGGCGTTGGAGATGAGATTTTTGCAATTCATTTTGAAGGCAAAACAACGTTTGCCGGGCCAGCTATTTTGGTATATAAAAATCAATTGCTGTGCGTTAGTCTCGCTAAAGCTCGAGAACGGTTGGACCGATTTGACTCATTTTGGTCTTAAATTATTGGCAGAATATTCCGGAAGGTTTAAAAGGTTTTATTTTAAGTGGTAGATGGCGTTGGAGATGAGATTTTTGCAATTATTTTTTTTTACCACATTAACATTGAATCTTTGAAGGAATAACAACGTTTGCCGGGTCAGCTAGTCTTTGATTAATATCGTTTATTCAGGTACATAAGATTCAGACATCGTAGGTAATTGGCGTGATTCGATTAATTATACCGATATCTGGATCTAATAACTTACAGAAGTTTTCTCTTTAAAATTGCAGTATACTCTGCGATCATATTTCCATCGTTGTCTTAATAGGAAGGGATGCCCGTCTGATAACTTTTATTTTCACATTTTTGTTGGATTTTTCGGCATTCACCTTTGTCTCTGTTATACCTTTTGTTCATAACCTTTGCTTGCAGAATCTAATGCTCTTAACAAATAAACAACAACATCAAACATACGCGGGCAGTCCCAAAACTAGCCGCCCTAACAAAGAAGACGCAAAAAAATTGGGAACAATTTTCGTTATTTGTCACCATAATCTCTTCTTAGCTCGAGACATTTTTCCTACCGATATTCTATAGCTTCCATACCCTGTTTATAGCAAGAACTATCAAACTCCTTAAAATAACCATCAACCGCAGGCTTCACCTTTTACCAGAGCCATTTTTTAAATTTGGAAATAGAAAATACTCCGAGGGAGCTAAATCTAATGATTAAAATGCCTGGTGTAGCCATTCGAATGTTAATTCATTAATTTTAGCCATTGAACTAGTAGGTGGGATCATTGCTTTGATGAAAAAACACTTTCCTTTTCGCCAAATGCGACATTTTTCCCAAAACTTCATTATTTAAACGCTGCTGTAAATTAGCGCCGCATTCCCATCTCCAAATCTTCGGTTAATATACGATTTACAGCACTTTTGGAAATGCCTATCATTTCAGCTAGTTCAAGCACCTTCAGCTGACCATTTTTCATCCAATACCATTTTGTGGATATTCTTAACCGGCCTTCATTGGTCGACCACTACATCGTTCGTGATGGTAGCTTGTACGGCCTCGTTTAAGCTCTGTCAGGTTTACAAATTCACTGAGACCGTTCGATTTTGATGGCTCAAATAAAAATACTAAACAACGTGACGCATTGAAAACTAAAAAACACATTGAAACTAAAAACTTATGTTTTTATAAGGTTGCAATTTTTCAGCAAAATAAGTTTTTTCAAACTACTTGCACCATTTATACGGCAGTTCGGCTAGTTTTGGGTCCGCCTTCATATACTCCAAAATAGATACTATACTTTTAAATTGCTTTGCAAATAAGTGAAAGATATAACAATTTCAAAGCTCGACAAATTTTCGTTTATGCCTTTCATGTCAATGCAAACAAAATATTTTTTCTTACACATTTCGTTTTTTCGTTTCGTCGTACACATTTTCTCTTTAATATAGGCCAATCCTATGTGGAACATAACGTCCATTAAATTCACTTTGAAGTGAAATTGTCATGTAGGTAGGAACCGCAATTAACAAAACTTTCGCTGCAATGGCTTAGTTTGGATCAAATGACTTCTGATAACATCATATGAAAAAATCGTTTATACTCACAGATATCAAATAAATTGAGTGCATTGCGCAAATATCTAACAGCGTTTGTTGAGACTCTTCATTTTTGCTGGTCTTATCGATGTGAGCTCATCTACATATGTTTGATTAGAAAGGCCAAATAAGAGCTGTGAAGCAGCCAGTTGCAACATAATTGTGTGGCATAAAATACAACTTCTTTTTGCAAACTTTTAAACCGACTTAACATACTCGTTTACGTTAATCAAGCGGCTTTTAAATAGCTTGCGGTAAACTCATATATTCATTAGATTCAAATGCAGCCAATTGTGTATAGAAAGCAGATCCTGCATTAATACCGGAACTGGCGGCAATTGTAATTTAGCTTTCAATAAATGGTTCAGTCGATGCTTTATAATTAGCAAATATTTTATGCTGCATAAGCAAATACAAAATTCCATTAGTTGCCATCAACACAATGGTATTTGTGCATATGAGTGTTCATCCCATTAGTGTATTGTGCATAAAAAGGATACTCACATAAGAGTGTTTTTTTTTTCCTTTCTTTCTTGCAAACTAGACTGCTCAATTTTAGTACAACAACTGCATTTAATGCATTAATAAAACAGTCGGCCATAGTGGAATACCGTCTGAACAGATACATCTGCACTCAAATTGAGCTTTATAATCGCGAATGGTAGTTGTGTAAATACATTTAAACATTCATCTCGGTTTGCATGTATTTGCTAGAATATATATTTCAGTATGCCTGTGTGTGCTACCCATACAAATGCAACAAATACAAATATGAAACATTGACGGCTTCCACGAATATTGTGATGCTATTGCCGGGAGTTTAAAATAGCGTAATGGAGCCATTCAGTTCATATCCCGAAGCTATTTATATTGGAGTTAATGCAAATACCAAATATACACACATGAGATTATAACAATTTGTGCAAATGCAAAGTTGACTGTTTGGCGTGAAATTTACCACACATCAAATTGAAGTTATTTTCTTGAACGTGGATCATACCACTACCTAATGATGAAACTTGGTGCATGGACGGAGATCAAAAAGTAGTCGGTTCTAACTAGGAAATTCCAATTTTTCTAATACGATTACAATAAATTTTCAACATAATCTCCATCTGACGTAATCAACTTAAACCAACGAAAACTAATTAGTCCTTATGCCACAATTGATAAATCAAATTTTGAATAGAGTCTTGCTAGGTTTTACTTAAGAAAAAATTTTAACATACGCCTATTCAGAACAATCTATCTGGTATCTCTTCATACAAATGAAACAGAGAGCTTTGAAATTTAATCACGTTATAACACCGCCTTAGATCATCGGATACTGGTTATATGAATTAATATTTTTATAGTTGAAGTTTGAGTGCAAAATTGGGATAGAATAGAAACACGATTTCGTGTAGCTTCCATACAAATGGATCTTTGAATCATGAAAATTCAAAGCACCATAACTGCCTAGTAGGAGATCGGATTTCGACTAAATATATGAAAAATTAGCATGTATTAAGTCTTCATTTAAATGCATAATTTGAACGAAATAAAGCCACGCCTTTTAGTAAATTTCGTAAGAATTACTATATATCAACCTTGAAATATAATCACACCGCAACGCCATATTGGAGGGTCTGATTTTGACCAAAGACAACACCACATTTCACATTTTCACATCTTCGTGATCCTCGACATTTTTTTGCACCAGAACAATCTATTAGAATATCTGATTATTAGCCTTTATAAAGCTGAATAAATTGCTTGTCTTCCTCTAAATGCTACAATTGAGGGAAGTTGGGCCGAGCCTTCTTGTACCTCCTCATAAAAATGGGTCTGTGTTCCTCGAAATTTAATCTATTAGATAGTGCGACTTGTAACAAATTTTACATGGATAAACTTGTCCGTAATTTTTCACTAAATTGCGTTTATATTTCAATAAAAAAATTTAAAAAGAAACCTATGTTTATGTTGACGTACATTTTTATAATTGCCTAATAATAATAATAATTAATTAATTTTATAATTACCCGGAGCAATGATGCCAGTGGTGCACAAATTTCAGTCAGGTGAACAAACTTACGTAAACATCAGCCAACATCTTTTGCGTTGGCGCAAAAGTCCGCAGGGTATCAGAAGAGGCTTGGTAAATCGCTAGATTCATATTAACAAAACTCTAAACACTACAAAGGAAATTAAATTATAATTGGCTGATTTCTTCTACCGAGAAATTTGGAGAGCTCTTTGATTTTTGCAAAATCGGCCAATTTATAATTCTAGTTCCCTGAGTGGTCGGGCAATGTACTTCATTTTTATAAGCAAAACTCTGTTTACTAAATAGCCGATTTACACTAATTTATACCGAACTTTTCGCAATTGAATGGGAACAAGTATAAACGTTATATCAGATAATTTGTGTTGCAGTTACTAGATAAGGCAGGGTTATCCAACAGATTTTTAATATTTTGCGAAGCTTATTAGTGGAATACCACTTACAGAAATTTGAGCAATCACAGTCTAGGAATTCCGTAAGTCGGTTAGTTTCCGCGAGAAGTACAGAAAGAGATGTGAAAATATCCTTAATTTTCATTCGCAAAACTTAGCTCACCAAGTGCATGACGTTTGTTAAATTTGGCTGAATTCCTTTATATGGCTTGAAAGATGTGAAGCTAAGAATGTTAGGGCCAAGCCTATTCTTCGCGTGGAAGTTATTCGAAGGGACTTTTGTTACTTGGTAACTTTTACATAGGATTATAAATCAATATGACTAGACCGACCTTGGCACCATAGTTAGTACATGCGGCCATCGTTCGCATGGTCGTGGGTTCAATACCGGATACAGCCATTTGTTTTTGTCTTTTGAGCGATATGTCTTTCAAATGCTTCTAGTAGTCGAGTAATCGACAAGTCTAGTAAATGCTTCTCAAGTTGTGACGTTCGGAATCGTCTTTAAACTGCAGGTCACGTTAAGTGAGTCTAACAATAGAATTCATGTAAGCTGACGGAGTGTGAAAACCTTTTCCATATCTCAATTAAGGAATGCAAAGGAATTTGTTTGTTTGCAACCAGAAATTGCGAAGGAAATATTGGATTTCAGAAAATCGGTCAATTTGCATGGAATGTAACAGAAGATGTTGCTCGGTATAGCCCATTTGCAATCATGAGCTACGATTTGCGAAAATATTAGGCTTGGCCAGGTTACACGATATTTTATGGAGATTTGTGACAATTATAGTATCTACTAACCAGTCAGACATCCAGACATTGCTCAATCATCTTAAAAAGTCATGAAACACATTTGATCAATTTCTACATAGTGGGAGCCAGTAGCCTAGATTTTGGTTTATTGTACTGATTTATGATTTTTTGCAGAACATGAGTTTGGTATCGTGGAGCGTATTTCCACATCAACGTCAACTTTATTAATCATTCCAAAACGTACAAAGTTGTTCTATTTATACTAAAATTACTTATTCTAGAAAATGCTACAATATTTCAGAGAGAACAAATATTTACATAATGGGTGCAACAAAGACAAACATATTTACAGAATAGTATTGTATGTATATCATAGACTTAATTCTAGAATGTTCTTATATACATAACAAGTGAAAAAGAAATAACAATAAAGTATATAATAGGAGTGAGAGGAACAAACATAACTTATTGTCGTAAACGTAATTCTAGAAAAGTCCCACCCACAGATAAAGGGGGAAAGAGATTACATATATCATACTTGAATGTTCTAGGCGCAGTTTTGATGATCTTTCTAGAGTATATACTTAGACAAACTTCACTCATATACTACATGAGTAAAGTCGGCCTCACCGTTTTTTGTATCTCCCATACAAAATGATTGATTTAAATCATATATTCTTAGCTTTATATTTTTCAAGCAGCTGAACGGAAGTCAGTCAAATTTTACAAATATCAATTAGATGGCGAACTGATTTATGAGAATGAAAACAGGAGCACTGCCACAGTTCTTCTGGTATATCCCATCCAAATTGATCGACTTGTTGAAAATTAATTTTTTCTCTGTTATAACTAATTTGTTTTTTTTTTTTTTTTTTTTTTTTTTTTTTTTGTGAATTGTATGGGGTTATAATATTGCGTAAATTGTTCAACAATCGATTGTATGACAACCTCTTTCCAGTAACACCTATTCAAGCTACCTAATTTACCCCATATATTATATAGATTCATAACTCTCATTCCATTATGTTGATTTTAGTATTACTTGGCACTCATCAGGCACTTAGTAAATGTAGTTCTGTCGGTTCGACAAAAATCAATGGTCGCTATATATTTTCGAAATTCGTAGAGCTATAATATAGTTTAATTTAACATGATTTAATGCAAAGAATTTTTGTATAAGAATCTGGCGATTTGTCGAATCCAATCTATTACCTCTTATAATTTTGCTACAATAGGCGTCGAGTGAAGTTATACATAAGTTATTAGTTTGTATTACATTTAGAAAGTAGAACATGTATATATGTGACCCTGAAATATCGAAATCTGTATTTATGTAGGAGAGACCAGAATTGAAAACTCTGACTCTTTACAGCTTGTGATATTTGAACACAGGTTATTCAACTGGAAAATTTTCTGAAAGATTGGATTATTCAATTCAAACATTCACTCGTCTTACGACAATCGATTGAAGTTTATTGATAAACGATTACTACTACTATATTTTACTTTTGACAATTTTTTTTATTGTTCTAAACTAACAGATTCTTTTGCAAATTTAAAAACTGAAAATTTTCATAAACAACACCCTTTCTTTCTGTAAACGGCCCACAACAGCTTTTACTCAAGCTCACATCTGTATTTAATTTTCTGTGTACATACGAGCGCACAATATTATGGTCGTCTGTATTCGTATGTTATTCCTATGCTCACACGTGACTACATTCAATCAAACACTATTCAACAAAAGGCAGCAAAGTGTAAACAACATTTGGAAAAATGCATATCCTAAAGGTGTAGTTGTTAAGCTGTATATCATAAGATTCAAATGTACAATATGGAGAGGTAGGAAAAGTCAAATTGGCTAACAATTTAAAATACGATTAATAAATATTGACTCTTTTTTAGCACATCTCCGACTTCAAAATTCAATCATTATTGGTGTTATATGCTTTTAGTTCACACAATTCTGTCTAATCTTTAATTTTGACAAGCAAAATGTGGACATAGAAGTAAAGAAATAAGCAAACAATAAACAAATTTCAGTCAAGTGAACTGACTTATATATGTCTTCACCCAATGTCCCTTTGTGTTGCTGCAGAAGAAACGTGATTGCATTGCATTTATTAAATTATATGCACTTTAACCTCCCTGGTAAAAGTACCAAAATAATCAGAATTAAAAAGTAATAAAAAAACAAAATTTTAACTTTTTGAAGTCCTTTTTTTTTATTTAAAATTCATTATTTATCACGTTAAATTCGATAACTACTAAAAAACACTTAAATCAAACATATTAATGTTAACCTCTTAATCGATTTCAAAAGTAAAATTAAATAAAACACACATTATAATGCCTGGATCTTTTCATTATGCACGAAATACAATTTCATTCAAATGACCGCCTCTGGATTGGTTGCAGCAGTGGTTCCTTTTGATATAGTATTCGACAAATTTTTCTCACATTTCGGGCGCTATCTCGGCGGCAATTTGACGAATGTTGGCTTTCAAACGCTCCAACGTTTGGAGATTATCTGCGTAAGCGCGGCTTCTGACATAGCCGCACCAAAAAAAAAAAAAAGAAGAAAATCAAACGGCGTCAAAACGCATCATCTTGGTGGACAAGTGACGTCGCCAAAAAGTGAATGCTTTCAGGAAACATCTCATGTAATAAATCCAAAATCGATAGTGTTGTGTGGCACGTGGCATCGTCTTGTTGAAACCACATATCGTCCAGTTTATAATCTACAGTTGCAAGCCGAAAACAAAAAGAATCGGTTATTATACGGCCATAGTTCTCTGAATGTACGGTAATGATTCCTTCAGCATTATTTTCGTTTAAATACGACCCAATGACGCCTTCAGACTATTATAAGCTCCAAACAGCCGCTTTTCCCGGGTGCAATCGCTTTTCCTTAGTCACTTCTGGGTTTTCTGATCCACATATGCGGTAATTTTTTTTGTTGACGTAACCATCGAGTGAAAAATGAGCTTTATCGATGAAGAAGATTTTGTATGAAAAATCTGTATTAAAAATGTGTTGCTGTAGCACTCAATCAGCACATCTATGGCATTGAGAATTGGCAGCCGGATTTTATTGCTGCGTGAATTGGATTCTACATGGATGGAGGTGCAAATCCACATGAAAAATACGCCTTAACGAGCCGTAAGATGGACCCAATTGCTGAGAACGCCGCGGAATAGACAAATTCGGATTATCCGCCACTCTTTCACTAAAAAGAGCGTTATATATATATATATATATGCGTACATTGCGATGATGCACAGTCCTAACCACATGTTTGAAGCTTTCAGTTTCTTTAAATTTCTTTATAATTTTGCCATTTTCTGCACATTAGGTCGATTATGAGGACCATAATTACCCCGTAATGCACGAAAAGTGGCCGCTTTTGAATCACCATTTTTGTAGGTGAAGTATTCATCTACATCGGTTCCGCTGTAAATAAAAGGAATGGTGTCAGCAGGGAGATAAAGAGGAGAGTAATGCTTGCTAACAGATGTTTCTATGGGCTAAGCAAGCGATTCAATAATAAAACTCTCTGTCTTGACAAACAAAAATCCGACCGTATCGGAAGTTGGTTCTACCCATCTTGTTATATGGCGCAGAATCCTGGGTTATGACGCAAGCGGATGAATCAGTACTGGCAATTTTTAGAGAAGAATACACTCCGGAAAATATATAGACCCATCACCGCTAACGGAGAGATCAGCGTCGCATGAACAAAAAGCTGTATGCCGACATCGATGTGGTCAAACGCATTAATATACATCGATTGCGTTGGCTGCGTCATGTTGTGCGGATGGACCCAAATGCTCCGGCATGGAAAGTTTTCGACAGCGAACTCGATGGACGGCGCAGGAGAGGGCGACCGAAACTCCGTTGGAAGGACCAGGCTTTTGAAATACTGTCGAAGCTTGGTGTGACGAATTAGAGGAGAAGCGCAAAAGATCGAAGTGCTTGAAATTATTTTCTACGGGCGGCGTATAATAGATAAAGATGTCTATTCCAGTCGCCACCTAAGAAGATGAAGAAGAATTGTAGTAAGTTTTAACTATTCTTACGCCTTCTTCGGTTGTTAAATGATCCATATTCGTAAATGCCAAACTTTTCACCAAATTAATACTACTTTAGATGACAAGTATTTGATAGCTAACAGCCTAGCTAAGCCGGCAGTTTTAAAACCACTAAATGGATATATGTACAGGGTGGGCCATAAGGGTGTTGGCGGTTTAAACATTCAATTAAAAAAAAAAACTACGAAACATAAAAAAAATATATTTGTATTTTTAAAAAGTAGAAGCATGGGAATTTTTAAAACTTAAAAATAATGTTGTCCAAATGGCTTCCCTCGGCTGCTTGACACTCTTGGAACCGAAGTCGCAAAATTTGGAAAACTCGTTGAAAAGTTGTTCTCGATATTTTGTTACTTTCCTGAATAATGTTCCTCTTCAACTGCCCTAAATTGGTCGGATTATTCTCGTAGACTACCGATTTGAGGTAGCCCCACAGAAAATAATCGCATGGAGAGAGATCGGGGCTACGTGGAGCCCTTCAATATCCCCCCTTTTCGAAATGAGTTTTCCAAGAAAAACATTTTTCAGCAACTCTATGGATACCCTAGCCGTATGACATGTGGCCCCATCCTGTTGAAACCACATCCTCGAGGTATTGCTTTGAAGTTCTTGCAAAGCTGGCACCAAAAAGTCTGCTAGCATGTTGCAATAATTGTTCGCTCTAACCGTCGTGAACTGAAACACGAACACGCCGGTTGTTTCGAACATTCTGATCCATTTTCGTATCACATTGGCGCTTGGAACTTCACTTAAATCGTGTAAACCGAGTTCATGCCGATACAAACGTCGTGCAGTAATCACTGATTTATTGTTTTCGTAATACGCTCGGACACAAAATGCACGCTGCACTCCCGTGTACGGCTCCATGGCGACTAAATTTCCAGGAAACGGCGCAGCGACCAACATATCCCCCCGCCATCCCGCGCCACGCGTTACCGAAAAATTGAAGAATTAAAGCGCCAACACTCATATGGCCCACCCTGTATTTGTATATGTATAATGTATGAATATAAGTTTTAACAAGTTGATCCCAGCGTCTAAAAGACATTGTAGAGGCAAGTTGGCAAAGAAACATTCAATTACAATTCACTTACTATCAAGTAATTCATAAAAAAATTCTTTCAACATTTTGTATATTTATAAGAAACAATAAATTTAATTAAAAATTTTCCCAACATTCTTCAGTTAGTATAATATTTATTCTTCAGAAAATTTTTTAATGTTAGGACACTGTTTGCGGTTTTTAAGTTTTGTGGAAAATTATTTTACGGGTATGCACGGCTGCCCGAATAGTCAATTCTCTGCTTGGTAATTTCGAGTCTATACATACACTTTGCTTCCCTCAAGTTACTATTATTTCTGGTATTGAACACAATTTAGTATATTGAAAAATGTACGGTATGATAATGATATTATGTAGGCAGTTTCATTAGATAAATACAAGTTACCGGCAAAATGCTTGGGAATGTGTTTTTACACAACGAAAGTGTTGAATATGATGCCGGCAAATTTTGCGCAGCCTTTAAGGCTTGAATTCTCGGTAAAGATTTCAGTTCTGTACTTTAAAACAGCCACATAATTCAAGTTACTTTGACTTAAAGTTTGGTATATTAAAAGCGTCACTGTTCTATTTAACTAACTTTTGAACTTATGTACTACTACTTGAGCAGATTTATTTTTTAAATTTAATGTGTTTATCCCAGCACAGATTACTTGGTAGGTGTAAACCTAGAAACTGAACACAATCAATTTCTTGGATGACATTACCATCAACATAAACAGTAAAGTGATTGTTTTGATAAAAATAGATATACTTTAAACAGCATTGAGATATATTTTAAACAACTATGGTCCAAGTACACTACCACATTTAACTTTCTGCAACGAACTTTTAAAACCGTTAACACATACCTATATAGTGTGAACTGGAGCATTCTCTTGATAAACAACACTTTTTTTCGTCGAATGCGGCCTTTTTCCCGTATCTAGCGTGGGCACCTCAATTGGTCGACCACTACATTATTCGTTATGACTTTTTGTACGGCCTCTTCTAAACTCTGCTACCCAATACTTTACAGTCGTAAAGCAGACTCTCCCAGAGTAGAATCTAGCTCGACTTAAATATATTGGTTACACTGAGAACTTTCAAATGGAAGTATTGAATTACATAATGGTGACCAATTTTTTTCATGTTTACATATTTACTGACAACGTTTATATTAAATGGCACAAATAAAAATACTAAACATCGTGGCGCCTTGAAACTTAAGAGATATATTTTATAAGGTTACCACTTTTCACTAAAATAATTTTTTTCAAACTACTGGCACCATCTATCTGTACTTCCGGTCGGCTATATCTGGATATTTGAATCTGCATACCTTGTATTGGTACGGGCGTTTCTTATAAAATTTGATCATTCGATGTATTTTATATCGTTCAATACAATCGGTGATTTTGAGCAGTTAGCAGTTTCCCTTCAGGCGTCAAGATTTTCTTCTCTATTGCTGAATAATCTACGGAATTAACCAAAATATTTCACAGTCTAGTGCAGGACTGCAGTCTAATTCGGTGAAGTAACTGCGCTTATTCTGATAACTGTCACATGCACTAGCAAATTTGATCAAAAATATTTTCGCTTACAAACATGTGGTTCTGAAGTAATTTTCGAGACCTCTTGTTTTACACCCTAGTTAAAGTCTACTGTATTTTGTCATGTCTGTTCAGTCTTTGATCATGCTAATATCATTTTAAATAATTTTATCATGCCATAAAGTAAATGAAAATGATGTGCAAAGTATTCTGCTAAATTATGGTAAAGGAAAAGTTTTCGTAAGAGAGAGCGTTTATAAGTTAGTTTTGTACTGGTTAGCATAACTTTCGGAATGCCTAAGCCAGGGACCGTTACTGAAACGAAATTAAATTAGGAAATAGTTTTAATTTGTTTAATTTTTAGGAACCTAAATTAATCGAATCAAAATTGTATTGAATTTTGCTTCCAAACAGTTTTGGTTTTGATTCTTACACCCGAAACGGAATAAGAAACGATTTTGGTTCTGATTCACTTTATGCAACCTTTTGGTTGCATTTCATTTGAGACTATTTAATTCATAAAAACAGTCACAATTTTTGGATAGCTATGAACATTTCCGAGAACCCCGTATAGTAAATGTAGAAAATAAATTATATGAACCATTTTTACCTTTTGCCATTTGGCGCAAAGCTTTTTCCTATGCCAAGAAAACTAAGAAATGAAATGAAGCTATGTTTTGTTTCAGGTTCTCGAATCAGAAAATCTGTTTCATTTTTTTTCGATAGAGAAACAGAATCAATCTAGACTTCTAATTTTTCTTTGTAAGTATATGAATCAGAAACAAAATTCGAATTTATTATAAATAAGAACAGCAACGAAACTAAACTTTCATGAAGGTATCTCGCCTATCCACTAAACCATTATGTTCTATTCTAATTTAAGTCTTTAAATATACAAGGTGGGCCATATGAGTGTTGGCGATTTAATTCTTCAATATCTCGGTAACGCGTGGCGCTGGGACGGCGGGGGGATATGTTGTTCGCTGCTCCGCTTCCTGGAAATTTAGTCGCCATGGAGCCGTACACGGGAGTGCAGCGTGCATTTTGTGTCCGAGCGTATTACGAAAACAATAAATCAGTGATTACTGCACGACGTTTGTTCAGCATGAACACGGTTTACACGATTTAAGTGAAGTTCCAAGCTCCAATGTGATACGGAAATGGATCAGAATGTTCGAAACAACCGGCTCAACAGTACCAATTATGGTTCGTGGTCGCCCAGTTTCTGCAAGATCAGACGACATTGTGGAGCGTGTTCGTGTTTCAGTTCAGCGAAATCCGCAACAGTCAACACGTAAGAGAATTCAGTCCTTGGATGTCAAAAGAACAACTTTACGACGAATTTTGAAACGTGATTTGCATTTGAAGGCTTATAAGATTCAGATAGTCCAAGAATTAAAACCCGATGATGCCAATAACCTTAACTTAACTTTGTCAATTTGATGCTAGAGCGGTTCAACAATTTCAACAACGTGGATTTTAGTGATGAGGCCAACTTTCACCTTAATGGCCATGTGAACAAGCAAAATTGTCGGTTCTGGCCCGAGACTAATCCCCGACGATTGTATGAACGTTCACTTCACAGCCCTAAACTTGTCGTGTGGGTTGGGATAACGTCAACCGGTATTATTGGACCATACTTTTTTGAGGACGAAAGAGGGCATGCGATGACGGTTAGAGCGAACAATTATTGCAACATGCTAGCAGACTTTTTGGTGCCAGCTTTGCAAGAACTTCAAGGCAATACCTCGAGGATGTGGTTTCAACAGGATGGGGCCACATGTCATACGGCTAGGGTATCCATAGAGCTGCTGAAAAATGTTTTTCCTGGAAAACTCATTTCGAAAAGGGGGGATATTGAATGGCCCCCACGTAACCCCGATCTCTCTCCATGCGATTATTTTCTATGAGGCTACATCGAATCGGTAGTCTATGAGAATAATCCGACAAATTTAGAGCAGTTGAAGAGGAACATTATTCAGGAAAGTAACAAAATACCGAGAACAACTTTTCAACGAGTTTTCCAAAATTTGCGACTTCAGTTCCAAGAGTGTCAAGCAGCCGAGGGAAGCCATTTGGACAACATTATTTGTAAGTCTTAAAAATTCCCATGCTTCCACTTTTTGAAAATTTAAATTTATTTTTTTTATGTTTCGTAGTTTTTTTTTAATTGAATATTTAAACCGCCAACACCCTTATGGCCCACCCTGTACAAGCTTATCATATTTTTTCTGGTAGCTTCTATAAAAATATCGAGTTTGGCAAACATCACTCTTTGAACTGTAATTTGGAATTAGTAAGCTGGACTCATCTAAACTTTGGCAAAGTGTGATATTTTAGATCCCTTAGCAAACCCTGTAATTGTGCGACGTTCATACTGCCTTTTCAGGTATATCCCATATAAATGTCTTTAAATCCAGATGTTTCATTCGTATAGTGACTTCTGGATTGTTTACTCGAATCCTGTTAAATTTTGCACACTATAATTTTTTTCTTAAGTACTTGTGTAGATGCTCCTAAAGTTATTATACTATAACAAATTACATATGTTATGTTGTCCATTTTCATGCCCAATCCACGACTTTGAAAAATGTAACTGATAAATTTGACAATTTGTTAGGATAAGTCAGGATTTACGTCAGTTGTTGTGTCCATTTGCTTAATAATCCATATAGGAATGCGGGAATCAATCATATAAATAAGTATTGAAATTAGTTTTTTTCTTCTTCATACGTTTGGAGGCTAAAACATGTGTCTTCTCTTCATTTTATTTCTTATTAATGACCATTTTTCTTCCATCCCTATAGGTGATGGGGATGATCAGACTAGATGTGCTACATAAATATTAACACAATGTTCTTTTTAGTTCCATATTTATGTACTTCCTGAATAGTTACGAACGTGAATTGATCTATTTAGTGCGTACAAAATCTTCTGTTTATATTTCCAAAATAACCAAACGCAGTTAGAAATCTGATACCAAAATTCCGATTAAAAGTGAATTTAAATAAAATGCATTCAAATATAAATGTCTTTTTATCCAGTTTGATTTTCACTTTGATTTGCTAAGGAGTGTCCTGCGATACTTTGTATTGCTCCTTTTTGATAGCTCCTAAATTCGTTTTAAGAGTCCCAACAACACCATAACATTTGAACATTAACTTTTCTAAGACGTGTCCGAAAAACAGAACTAAATAAAATTTCATTTACTAGTATGAGCACTACGTTCATTCAGCTGCCTTGTCCCAATGGTTGATAAAAGAGCTCAGTAAAAAATACTTGCCATTTTATCTGCCCGCAACTACTCACTTTTATGCCATAACAAAAACGAAAATTTTCAATGAGTATAACAAAAACTTTTTCAATATTTCGTTATTTGTTAGTAGTGGCAGAGGGAAACCGAAAGAAAAACAAATATTAAATTTGATTTATTGCAATGCAATCAATAACATTCACAAAACTTTGCTAATAAAATGTTTACACAAACATTCAGTCATTGAAATGAAAGTAGGAAATATTTTTTTTTTCTAGTGAGAAAAAAATAAACTTTCGCGAATTTCCCCATCTTGCACAATCCACCTTAGTTGTCATCATTCAACATGGTATCGTTCTGCAATCGCACACACACACACACATATATACATTTTGACATAACATCCTGTGGGGCTTTTGGATGAGTTTTTCAATGTATAGTGTTGGTGTTCCAATTTAGCCACACACACACAGACCCCAACATATATTGCATGTTTTGCTGGCTGGTAGTTGTGGTGGGAGAAAATTGTACGTATTTGAAATAACTGCAAATCCGCCGAATCGAAGACCGGAGAACAAACATCAACAATTCGGTTTGACATATTGTGTGTGACACAGATAAATGTGTTTGTTTATTTGTATCTGCAGAGCTTTGTATGTGTCTGTATGTGTAAGATTATTAAAGTTTGAAAACTTGTTATCAATTTGTTCTCTTCGGCGGGGTTTTGTTTGAAAATTGGAAAATTTTTTGTATGCTCAAACTGAAAAGTCGTTGGTGGTTGTGATGAATATCTAGGATTTCAAAGCATTGAAAGGTATAACAACCAATTGTGCGTTATTTTCAAATGTGATTTTGGAGTAAGGACAAAGTATATCGTGCGATATATCGAATTTAAAAACACCCGTTACAAAGGGGACCAAGTTAAATGCAATAACAGCAATTGGAAGGACATAGGCTAACTGTTGTTGAATAGGACTTGTAGTCAGCCAATATCAAACACATGGCACTCAACTTGACTAAATTTGAAATTTAGTCTTGGTCAACTATTGCAATAAATGCCAGATAATTTCATTTCTAACTATAGATATGACGGCATACATCATTTGGAAAGGGACTATCCACATAAAAATTGTCCAGGACATCACATGTTTGTAAGCCAAGGAGAAGCGAAACGCATGCAAAAGTAGCCATTTCCTAAGTGACAAGAATTATATGTATATGAAAAAGAAACTAGCAGGCAGTGGCAGGTCTGCAAACTGTGTGAAATTTTGTATTATATCGGTTTAGTGATTCAGGTCGCATTTAAACCGTTGGTTCGGTTAATTAAATTGTGTTTCATCTCGCTCAAACTACGCTTTTGGTTCGTTTCAATGATTAAAGTCAAAACAAACCAGATTGGTTCGTAACATAATTTGTGTCACTGATGAAGACTTAGGGGTAACGGGTGATTTTTAAGACCAAGCCGTACAATTTGTGCTTCAGAATTAAAGTTCATTTATCAAATTAATCCAAAATTTTTAAAAGCAATTACGGTTGGAATTTTGACAAAAAAGTTAAAGCTATAATGTTCAAGAAATTTGCTGTCAAACAGGGGAATGGAATCTTTACTACAGACTCATTAAATGGATTTGGAGCTTTAAAAAAAATTAAGTATTATTTCAGATAGAGTTTAGTGTGCAGTTTCTGTTGTTGCATGCTAAAAATTGAAATTGCTTAAAAAATTTTGTAAATTGTTTGACTTCTGTTGCTTTAAAATTCCACCTCCAGGCTCCATAAATTATGATATCAAAAATAGAAAACTTTTCGGAAATTTTAATTAGTTTTGGAAAAAATTTAAATTTCTATCTACTTACAAGGTTCCAGCCTTTTGAGCCTAGAATCCGAATTAGGTTCGGATCAACACATCAAAATTGTAATAAACTAATGACATTTACAAAACTGGATTTACTTATAATATTACAACATTATCTTCCAAAGTATACTAAAAGTGATCTTTTACCAAAAAAGTTTGACACGATATCGTGAAATCTAGTTCCAAATTATTTCTAGTTCCAAACTTTTCCTGGTGATCTTTACAATATCTGCTTAAGGCTTTCAATATTTGATGTTAATTGCTTTTATTCCTCTTGGTATTCATTTCCGCTTCGAATCAATATTTCACATTTTTTCTTCTGTAGTTTGTTGAATTACAATTTTATTATATCTTCAGCCGAAAAAATGCTGGGACATTTAATATGTCGAAAAAATGCAATATGCGAAGGGAAGCGTCTAAAGTATCAGGTATCATGACTTTTTTGCCGATTGAGCCATGTCCCTCTGTGTAAATGACTGGCTGGCTGACATGCACGATGACTGGCACAGCGTTTAATTTTGCCAGATCATGGGCGGGGATTGTGAATGGGCTTATCGGCCCATTCCTTCTAATATTTCCTATACAAAATGACCGAATTTCGCGTTTTCAGTTTTTCCCATATAACAAATTCACATTCGCATTCGAGTAACTTAAATTTGTGTCCATTATATTGGCTTCCCATATAAATGACCCATTGCCCAATTATCCTTCGATTCATTTCCTTTACTTGGTTGCCGTAAATTTAATCAATTTAAATTTGCACCGAGCAATACCAAAATAAGTTTTCACATTGTCGGTTTACTTATAATAATTCCTGTATAAATTATCCAGATTTCCAAAATTAATTTTTTCCAAGCAAACTCTAAAGCGTAGACTGCAGCGACCCGAATTTGTGTTGTTTTGTTTCATAATTCTTGGTAAAATTTGACCAAGTCGACTGTAATCAGAGGAAGTAGAATTTTCGTTATTATTTTTAAGTATGCAACTAAGTTCCCGCTGTTTGCCAATAGATGGCGCCAGCTGTAAGTGCTAGTCAATTCTGCCATAACCAAAACGTCATAAGCCAAGCTTAGACATATGGTAAACAAACCGCCTCAACACCATAATGATTTTCTTTTGACGTCATATTCTTTTGGTTGCCGGAAGTATTGATTTTCTTTTTTCAATCGAAGAAAACGGTAGCTAAAGCTTATCTATAGATTCAAAACGTGTCGAAATTGATTTCGTCCCTTTAAAGATGGTGATTTTGATGTTGACAACTGTTTGCATGAAGGAAGACGAAAAACCTTCGAAGACACTGAACTGACGGCATTGCTTGATGGGGATCCATGTCAAATGCAGATAGAGCTTGCTTCATTGTCAGGAGTTACCCGCCAAGCCATTTCCAATCGATTGCATGGGTTGGGAATGATTCAAAAGTTCCATGTGAATTGAAACCGAGGGACGTTGACCGTCGTTTTTTCACCTGTAACAACTGCTTCAGCGACAAAGACTGAAGGGTTTTCTTAATCGTATTGTAACAGGTGATAAAAAATGGATTCATTACAGCAATCTAAAGGAAAAAAGTCATGTAGCCGAATATTCACGCTGCGGAGGTTATACTCTGTATTTAGTAAAACTAGATCGATGTTATTCATTATGAGCTGTTGAAACCAAGTGAAATCTTCGTCGGGGATCGGTATCGATTTCAATTAATGCGATTGAGCCGAGCATTGCGCGACAAACTAATAGAAATCGCAAAGTTATATCGACGTATTTACGTGACACTGAAGGCTATGGAAATAATATGAAAGGTCGAACAACAAGTGCTATTACACCCGCTGACAAGAAGGCTATTCTGAGATATGCCTCAAATTCACACGACTCTGCTGCCAAAATCAAGGAAAAGGCTATTCTGAGATATGCCTCAAATTCACACGACTCTGCTGCCAAAATCAAGGAAAAGCTGGCGTAAGTGAAAGTGTATCAACGGTAAAAAGAGTTATTTTCGAAGCAGCACACTTGCAACGCTTGAGACTTAAAAATAAACCACCGCTAGACAATCTCCGTAAGGAACGTCGCCTTCATTTTTGCCGTACGACAAATGACGTGGAGTAGAGAGTGGAATAGAATTATATTTTCGGACGAAGAAAAATTTAATTAGAGGATCCCGATGAATGTAATTACTACTTCCACGATCTTCGAAATGAGAAACACATACTCAATCGATTACACACCCGGGAAGGTGGAGTTATGGCATGGAGTCTCTTATTATGTCACAATAGAGCTCCAATTTCTCTCCACAAAAATTAATGCGATTTCATAAAAAGCCGTGCTGGAAAAAGCTTTTCCTAAAGTTAAAAATGTTTTCGGAGACTTGGAATGGAAGTTCCAACATGACAACGCACCAATTCACACAGCAAGAGTCGTCAAATTATGGATTGAAAGCCAAAATTTTGAGGTTATGAACTGGCCGCCTTACTCTTCAGACTTAAACAGTATTGAAAATGTCTGAGGATGGCTAGTACGCAAGGTAGAATCAGGCAAGCAATATTCAAACAAAAGTGAACTCATTAATGGATATAAACAGGTCTGGTCGTGTATTTCGCTGGACCTAATCAAAAAACTATATGATTCTTTACCGAACAGAATATATGAATGTATTCTCAACTAGGGCGAAAGCACCCGCTACTCAATTTTACAAAAAATACTTATTTTTAAATTAAATGTAAGCAAACAATAATATCTTTAATTTAGAATTAATTAATTATAAATAATTAATAAATAATAAAAATGAAATGAAATTAAATTTCTAACTTTTTTTGTGTTTAATGTTTTAGTACTTAATTCATTAAAATGAAAGAAAATTTATGTTATTAGATTACAGCAAATACGCGAAATATGATTTATAAAAGCACAACCAATTCGTTATAGTTATTATTTTGGAATAAATCGAGCTTGGAAAATATTTAAAGGGGGTGCTATTCAAGTGAGCACTGTACACACAGGCTTGCTAGGAACATTTGCAAATAATTCTGACAGTAAAACTATAACAAATGCTGACTACATCAAAACATATGATCATGAATTTTACAAATTCTCAGCTAGAAACAGCCAATACATAAAAACCGTTGACTGACGAGCTTATACATATAGACAAACGAAAGCTCAGAATCTATGGTCAATCATTTTGTGTAATAAGCCTTCCTTATGGCGTGAATGCTTACTAATTTCGTCCTCTTATGATTTTCTCCCTATTAAAAGATATGTAAAACTTTATACGTCCAAGCTATATTGAACTGGCTAACATGAAGCCTACTGCCAAAGTACACAAACAGCTTACGTTAGACAGTACAATAATATATCGTGCTGCCTTTTTTTATTACCTTATGGAGGTGATAACAAGGAAAGTTTTAGTAAACACGACTGGTACAATCAATGACAAAAGCCATATAAAACTTGCGACAGCTAATGATACTAATATAATTGTCGCATATGTGGCTCGGAGAGTCCAGAATTGATTGTAGAAATGCCATTGCATTCGGAAAAAGTAACTGATTGGTGCGCATTATGGTCTGGAGGTGTCATTGGGCCGTATTTTTTCGAAAACAATCTCAAAAGGATTCACTGCGGCAACCAGTGCAATCATTTAAATAACATTGTATTGGATTGTTCGGGAAGTCCGTTCGGTTAATTCTTATAATGTAGAGTTCCTTCAAACACTATCATAACTTCACCCCTTCTCTAAACTGTTTACTATTGCTTACTAGAGTTCTCGTTCTTGTCGTGAGTGGTTATACCGTTTTAAAAAAAGTCTTGAAAAGTAGAAAAAATGAGCGAAAAAGAACATTTTAGGCATATTATTCTGTATTATTTCCGAAAACGGCTGCAGGAGGCAGCCAAAAAATAAAGTAAAGTAAATGTAAACTTTATGAAGAAAATGGACCAAATGAAGGAACTTGGCAGAAATGGTTTAAAAGATTTTCTACGGGCGACTTCTCCGTAACGGACGCTCCTAGATCATTTTAACCAAAAGAAATTGTTTTCGAGAGAGATTTAATTATTGCTAATCCCGTGCAACAGTTAGGAAAATGGCTGAAATGATCAAAACATTAGTTTAACCCGTTCAAGGGGTCATAAAGAAGCTCGGATTTGTGACCAACTTCGATGTGTGAGTACCATACTCATACTCTCTTGCGGGCCCTTCAGAAACTGTCAGAGCTTAGGTGAGAACTTTTATCTCACCCACCGTATTCCCCCCGGCCCCCCCCTCTAACTCTATTACTATTACTCTAACTCTATGTTATTCTTATTTAACAACACAAAATTTTTCCGTAAATAATTTGATTGCCTCATAGATTGACTTGTCATGTTTCTGTTTTAGCCTAATTAATCCTCCATCTCAAAATTGCAGCTAAATTGGTATTGCTTTCAAGCATTACCTGCACTGCTAAAGCATCCATATATATGAAACTTATAATTTCAATTAACTCCATCCTAATACAAATTAAAAACAATAAGCTTTATAAAACAATTACCCTTAAATCCATACTTTTGCCATAACACCCCTTAAGATTATTAATAAAATAATGAAATACTTTCCATCACCACAATCCAAGCAGGAGCTGCTGAGCTAGGCAAAACTAAACCACTTTTGAACGTTCAAGATAACCACAAATTTATTGAAGTACACTGCGTACCCACATTTACTCCTTTAACTCTATTAGTGACAGTTTCAAGGATGCGCTACACCCACTTACCGACTGTTTCCATCGCAGAAGCTGCTCACGGCAGCAAAAGTAATAGAGTAAAAAGGAAATGAAGCACAAAAAAATTGAATAGAAATCCTGAAAAAATAATAAAACTCGAACTAGTGCAGTGAATCCTTCGAGATGAGTTTCTAAGACTTGCAGCATTTCACATAAAATGCGTTTGTGGTGGAAACTGATGTAGAGTAGTTGGAATCACTATGACTTTCAGCGCAGGTACAGTAGTGTAAAATGTCTTTAAAGTTACGATGAATGCGGATATTACTAGGTTAACATACTGGCATATATAGGTACAAAATGAGTTAAGAATAAGTGCATATGGTCTGTCTTGGAAACACATCCAAGAATTTCCTTTTATGTATTCTAACTACCGAAAACAGATGCCTGGAATTGATAATATGTGCTTTGGAAGAATTATGAAGCCATTTAGAACAACATCAAAAGAAAACGGCTGTTGTTCAATGATTTTTGTTGAGTTTTTAACCAGAAATTCGTTCACGGTGATAACTCTTTAAGATAGTACGTTATTGTGATGCAAAAATCAGTAGTTTTCTTTTCACAAATCTAAACTTATGAACAAATTTACTGTTGCAAACGTGACAAAATGTCCAGATAATAATCTTTATTTACCGACTGAACTCCTGGCAAGAATTCCTAGTGCATACAATAATCAAAGAAAACGGTCAACATTACCTTGAATTTGGATCAAAAGTGCCAACACATAAAATTAATTGATTCTGGCTGATGATAATGATCACCACATTTCGAAAGGCAACAAAAAATCAAAAAAAAAAAAATGAGAGTTCATCCATCAGTAATAAAAATCAGGATGAGTGAATGGATAAAGTTGTGTTGATTGCGGTCGCTTCGTTTCGGTTATAAGCCAAAACGCCAGTTTTGAATTTTCCAAGTTTCCAGAAAGTTTTTGTTTCCGAAAGATTCTGAACATATTTTGAAATGAACTAGCCCCTACTGACAATAGAGTAACTTTTACGTCAATAAAAAAAGATCTTGTGTTGAGGTATACGAGGTGGATAATGTAACACATATAATCCACCTGAGCCCACATGTCTGGACCCTGGCCTCGTCACTCACGTAATCCGCACTCACATAGTCCACATTGCGAAGAGTAAAACATGAGTTTGCGGCATTACGCCTGGAGACTCACCGCTCATATATTCCGGGCCTTGGCCTTTTTTCTCACGTAGTTTAAATCTATGATGAGAGACATGTGCTCTCAAAAGCAAAGATGCGTGAGATGGTGCATTATCATGATGCAAAAGCCATGACTTTTCTTCCACAATTTCGGGCATTTTTCATATTGCTTCACTCAAACGGCACATAACTTCAAGGTAATACTCCTTATTTTCGTACGCCCTTGTGGTAAGAACTCCTGATGCACTACGCCATGGTAATCAAAGAAAACATTGAACAAAACCTTGACATTTGATCGAACTTGGCATGCTTTTTTTCGGTCTTGCCTCACCTGGACTCTTCCATTGAGACGATTGGGCTTTGGTTTCGATGTCATAACCATATACCCATGATCCCTCCCCCGTTATGAGGAATCATCAGATCATCGTTGACGTCATTCTGCTCATTCGACGTTGTTTTTGGTCAAAATTTAACAATTTTTGAACGAACTTCGATGCTACACGCTTCACGCCCAAAATTGCATGGCATGAGCCAACCGATATGCCAACATCCTCAGCAACTTCTCTAATTGTGATTTGTCGTTTCTCCATAACAATTTTCTTCACTTTCTCAACATTTTCATCGGCTGTTGATATGCTGGGGCATCCAGAGCGAGCGTCGTCATTCACATCTTCTCGACCTTCTGTGAAAAGATTGTACCACCTGTAAACTTTTTTTTTTTGACTCATAGTAATCTTAACGTATGCCAATGTCAACATTTCAAATGTTTTTGAGCACTTAATTCCATTTTTTTACACAAAATTTGATGCAACTTCTGTGATCCATTTTTTCGATAGCAGAAAATCACCGAACAAAGCTCTTGTCTTATTTATGCCTCTCACAAACAATAAACATGCTATGTGGGTACAGCCATCAACATATCTTTGAGACGGGTGTACCAACTAATAAATGAAAAGAATAATCGAACATCGAATGCACGTAGCCCGCGAAATTTAAAAATTCAGCTTTTTTGAATACACCTCGTACGTAAGTCTTCACCTGACTGAAATTTCTGTTCATTTCTAAAAGGTACCCATAAACGAGCAGCACTTATTTGTAAGACCAAATTTTTAAAACCAACCGATCGTAGGGAGATAATTTACGCCCGAAACAATAGTTCGTGTGGTTGTGGGTTCAATGGAGCAGCCACCTATCTTTGTTTGCGTGTCGATTATCTCGGTATAGTGAAGAACAATTTTACTAGTCGGGAGTAGGTCGCCTTCGGTTAATCTAAAAACAGAATACGAGTAGGCTCACTAAAAGTCCTCCCTTATCTCATTCATGAGATGCAGGTGAATTTATTTTTTTTTTATATTCTACGTATTCAAAAACATTTTTGTATGCTCCTCTAGAATTCCCGATGAAGCCAAGGCGATCTATCTTTGAGCAGAGGTCTCATCAATGTGGAATTAAACATTTCGAGTAATCGAATAATCGAAAAGCCGAAATAGTGAAGTTTCACAAACTGACGATCGGAATCTTCATTCGCTTTTTCAACGAATATAAAAAGGGATGTGTATGTAAGCTTAATAATTGCCAGTATATGAATGTGATGCAGGAGATCCTTTTTTTTGTCAACCACAAACAAGATGTCACAGCTTATCTAAAATTAAAACGACAAATATTAATATTATTTAAAGAATTAAGAAAGAAAATTTATCGACTTAATACCTCATGGAGTATCAATTTATATAAGTCTTCTTAACAACCACTGTGCCCTGTTGTAGCAGCAATCTGTATCATCGCTTGTGTTCCAGCGGAGTATGAATTAGAGTTTGCAACGTGAAACTATCTTTTTATTACTAGTTATATGCAGGCAATATGCAATTTAAAGCCTGTTATAATTACACCACTTAAGCTTTTAATTAAAATTAGTTTCAGAGTCAATTTGCCAACGTGATTTCAGGCATTCTCCACATTCATTTTACTTATTCTTTATACATTACTCTCTCAGCCACTCTTAGTGGTTGCCAAGAAGAAATGCAGGACTTCTTTCGTTGACTTTCCTTTATATTTAGTGTACAATGTTAAGTGAGGTAATTTGCATGTTGCGGTTATGTTACCATAAAATGGTGGCATTATACTAATACCTCACGGCAAATAAGTACTGGTTCGTTGCAAGTTTGTGGGGAGCTTGTGAAAGGGGCCAAACACTGAAACTGCTAGTGGATTCATAGCTTAAAGTTAACCCATTAGAAAATTGTTTGTAACTACATTATCCAACTGAGTACATAGCAAGCTATTGCAAACAGATGACCATACTTTTTTCCACTAAATTTAATGCAAATAACTAAGTGCGACTTTATACAACAAACTGATTTCTATTTGTATATTGGTAATAAGTCTCAAGAGTTTGGTGTAATGAAGTTAACGGTCGTTTAATAACTTTGCAATTAAGATGCAGTGAATCTCCTCACATACGTTAGAGTTTATTATTATTTTTTTTATTGCATAACAATTACAAATAATCTTATTCTTAATATTAATCCCGCGAAGCCATACGGCTTGTCTGCTGGTGGTAACAGAAAAATTTGATTATTTCCAATGTTTTTAGTAACATGGCTTTAAAGTCAGTCCAGCTGACATATTATTTTTTTACATTTTTTGCTTGTAATTCAGTTAGAAATAAAATTTACATGCAATTTATTTCAATTCCCTTTAAAATTCAATACTTATTTATACATATTTCTGTGGTTACAAACCATAACAGCCTAAGTCTGTTTTTCAATATTTTCAGTACAGGAGTTTAAAGTTTTGAATCTTCACTGAAAATCAGGAGAAGGTGTTTTTTGGAAAACTTTGCTACAGATTCCAAGGAAACGAGTTTCCTTACTTAGTTGTTAACAAAAAATAGTTGTTTATTTTCGCAGTCAAAAGATATTATCGAAAAAGACACTTAGGCTCTTATGAATTGTTGAACGAAAGAAAGTCAAGAAGTTCAAGTTGAGTTAGGCTATTATTCCAGATTAAATAAAATTTTTTTTGTTTGGAGAAAGACCTTAACTCTATTTATGTTTATCAAAAAACGAAATTGTAATTCGGAATAAGAGCTTAACTCAAGTTAGGAAAATAAAATTGTTTCTTTATTTTTTTGGATTAACGATTTAAGTTGATTTAGGCAATGATGAACAAATAATGTTTATATTTGTTGTAATCCTAAATTGACTTAGGCAGTTATGCCAAAACAGTCATTTAGAAAAATAACTTAAGCTATTAGGTTTTTTAGAATTAATTGTCTTCCTAGAAGAGACACAAACATGAAAAATTTAAAAAAATTTTTTAAATGTTCTTTTAGTAATTTCTTTCTGTTCATCTTATTGTTAACATTTAATAAGTTGATTGGTAACTCATTCATGACTGTTAGCAGTGTCACTGCTAACGTATTTTTACCGTAGTCGTTTCGAAAGATTGGAATTTTGTACCTCCCTTGTGCTCTTCTCCTGGTATTCCTTGGATGCTCAATGCGTTCTAGGAAGTTGGTGTTGTTGAAGGATTCGTTAATTATTGTTGTATTGTATATGTTTTTTATACTGAGTATTCTCAGGCTTTTGTAGAGACTATTATTACGCGTAGTTGTATATTGTTGGTATTAAATTGATTCCTGCTATTGATGATTTCATTTGGTGAGCTGCTGTAAATACGTATCGTGTTATTTATATTCATATTAGAGCTTGTCCTCATCTTGAGTGTATGTTGATGGTTTTTGTGCAGTAATTTGAGCGGACTACTCTGTGTTTGTTGCAGCAGACGGCAAGACGTTGCTCTTCCCCAGGCAGTTATGCCGTGTCTTAAATATGACTTGGCTAATGAGATATAAGCTTGTCTGCACGCATTATATGGGGAGAAATTGCTTAGGTGGTATAGGGCATATGCCGTTGTCCATAGTTTCTTCTGCAAGTACTCTGTATGTGTTTTCCATTTCAGGTGTTCATCTAAGTAAATTCCAAGATATTTGTAGGTTTTTACATATTAGATGTGAGTAGAGCATGTCTCAATGTTATGAGCATTTGAGTTATGCAGGCAATTCAAGTTATGGATTGTAATTTTGATATCAGTCTGTGGCATGTGTCGAGGTCTAAAGTGCATAAGTTTAGTTTTAGAGGCATTTATAACTAAACCGCTATCATGACACCATCTTGATATGACATTCATTTCATTCTGCATTGTTTGAATCGCATTGCTAATACATTTATGTGACACAGATTGCAGTGTCGTCAGCATAAGCAAATGCAGTGCTATTTTTCAGACAATTTATCATGTCATTGGCACACATGATGTATAAAATTGGGCCAAGTTTTGAACCTTGCGGGACTCCATATAAAGAAGGTATGCTGTGTCGCTAACTTTATCTTCGATCTTTACTCTGAAAGTCCGACAGTGCAAGTAATTCCTGAACCATGCAATACAGGGCCCTCTGATTCTATTTCTTTCCAATGTTTCTATAAGCTTATCGTGTGGAATCGTATCGAATGGTTTACTAAAGTCTATAAACAGATCTAAGTAATACATGTGCAAAGGCAAATGCAAATTCTTTGACAAACAATAGTCACATGCTATGGTATTGAATCTACGCCGACTAAAGTTCTGCATTTTCCAAAATATAATAATTCAGAATGTATGACCATCAGCTCAATCAATCGTGCAAACTGTTATGGAAAATAATATCGACCACAGAGGATAAACAATTGTTTTTTTTTTTGGGAAACTAACAAAATAATGCGACATCAATGGGTTTTCTGCATTAATGGATTCAAAACTTCTGGAAATGAATCTCCTGACAATAATAACTCATGAGTACAATCTCACAGTTTTCATAGTCTAATATCAGCCACATAACAATGCATTTATGCCATCGACAGCAAACTGCTAACAAAACAAGTGGACAGTTTCAAAGTTGAAATTTTTTCCATAATAGCTCTCCAATTTAAGACAATTTTTTTACGCGTATATGGCGTAGCTCCTTTTCGTATCCTTCAGCTGTAACAGTACTTTGCTTTTAACTAACGAATAAATGATAAAAATGATGGACAAAGTCTGGAAAAGTAAATTTTTAAAAAGGCGGGCTTGGTCCAATTTGCGATATCTTTCATGGAATATGTATCGGCTCACCGCTATGTAAATAACTGCACCAGAAGTGAACCCTTCTTTAATTTGAAATATAATAGTTGTCAGTAATGAAGCCCATAAGCAGCACTTTTACAAACATATTGCTTGTAGTTAACAAAAAAATCGTAAAATTATTGTTAAAAGAAATCATAATATATGTAAATTTTTCTATGTTTTTTACCACAGAACCTACACGATACTGCGGACTCATCGTCTTGTAAGAGGGCGCGTCAAAAACATGCATCTTCTCATATATAATGTATTGAATCAGTCCATTTTTTTAACACATTTTAATGAGCACGTCCATAATTAGTGTAGTTCCCTAAAATATATTGATCTTCACCGTAAAAAATAAAAATTATGAACTTGAGGAATAAAAATTGGAATATCTGATATCTGTTATCACGTATTTACAAACTGCATCTACGCCTAACGTAGTATTTGTCCCTGCCAAGTTTTCTTTAACTGCATAAAAATTAATGACAGTCTCGACGTGTCGACAATCTAGCCAGTCAAGCAGACAGGCATAATGGAACCGAATTGTGAGACACTTTTGATCATAAAATTTTTCTCATTTTAAACGCCTCCTTTTGGGCATTATATTTTTTTTTTTTGCCATATTGAATCACATATACACGCCTTTCATCAAGCATGAAAAATTGCTACGAATTTTTATCAGAATTTGATTGTATTTAGTACATATAATTTGACTGAGTCAACACCGGATATATCGGCCTACGAGCCGTGCATTTCTGGTTTCATTAGTTCCACAAGCCATAATTTTCATCGGAATTATCCCATGTTGTTCACTTACATCTAACCGTGGAACAGTTGCATTGTATATGTATATTAATATGTCGAAAAGGACTATCTCGAATCCGAACGTATATTGTATATTATGGTCGGTATTGACCGATTACAATATTGTGTTTATGTACTTGTCCAACTTATTATACTTTCCTTAGAATGCAACTCTTCTATTCGTGTTCCTTTTCCGAAAAACCTTCAAATATAGTTTCCCTAATCACCATCTTTAGTGCATTTAGACGCACTATTTCAAAGTGAAACCTCTTTAATTTGTTAAAAATCTATTGTCTTGCATTCCAACTTATTGCCTAGCAACAGAAAAATTTCGATTTTCATTAAGTAGAAATAGGCTGGATTGAAGTTGCAGATTTTGTTCCCCACCGGCATTTTAAGTTGATATTGCTTGTGGAAAAATCTTTAAAATAGGAGATTTAGTTTTTACCGGACTAAAATTCCATATCCATTTTCAAATAACAACTCTACAAATATCCGAAATCACTTCATTATGTCCGAAATTCGCTGTTATTCACTGTTAATGCGAAAAGTAGTACAATTTCAAGTCCGTCACAAGTGTTTACTACACCTTTCATTGCAAGAATCGCAAATTTAAGTTTTCGAAATAAATAAAATAAAAGGCTTTGTTATTCCCACTAATGGCCTTTCTGTATAACCACTTTAAAGCGATACTCAATTATATTAAGTGTATCAAACAAGAGTCTGCTTTACTGCTATAATGCAATTGAGATGAAATTTTAATACTATGACTTTATCTGCTTTTGGAAGTTTTAACGTTTTTTCCCTTTATTACAGCAAAATATTGTAATGAAATTAATTTCAAGTTTGCCTCACGTTATTCACGTATTGCAATGTGACTTCCTTGTAATTCCCATAAATCTTATCGATGGGGGGAAACATGAAATACCGGAAAATGGAAATGACCAGGGCACTATGTGACAAACATAACGCTGTGCATTTATATTCTGAATGGACTGTCTCCACAATTCCATTATAAATCATTATTTTTGCCTTTTGGCAGAAAAGAACGACACGACCAAACAAAAAGTAATGTTCACTGTACAAACTCCATCTACGTGTTTCTGTCGTTAGTAATGCGATTTAAAACGCCGCATCCGCTACAAACAAGAACGACTGGCAATAGCAAATAAACAACGTGAACGATGTGAAGAATGCTGTTTGAATGAATTGAAATATGGCAGAGTGAAGATATTAAATGATAATTTTCAACAGTATGCTATTGATCATATAAATTTAAAAAGAGGACGAAGATGTGCATTAAGCCACACTCGATTAAATGTTGATAATATTTGATTCCTTGTGCAGGTTGCTTTAAGCTGTAACTGTTATCCGATTAAGAAATGTTAACTTGCAATACAATATTTTCTATACAGCACTGAGTTCCTTATAAGAAGGTGAATTATATATGGACGGACAATTTCGGCGAGACTTGAATTAAAACTAAGGTAAAAAATATGAATCTGAAATCACTAATCAAAATTATTTCACATGTCACAGAAGTATCAGCTATGATTTCGATGAAACTTTTACTTCATTATAGTACTTGGACTTTGCTTAGCATGAAAAATATGCGCCGCACTAAATCACCGATTGAGTTGTTAGCCAAATTTAAACGTCTTAGTTCCTGGAAATGTGAACAGAAAAACT
>JAHXMU010000724.1:322349-358067 GCA_019455685.1 Philornis downsi | reverse complement strand
AACTTCAACAAATCACAGATTTGAATCTCAAAAACCATTGATTAACAATTAAGAACATTGCAGGATTCAACTAATATAGGGGTCACCGCTTTAAGTCAATTGAAGAAAGCTGATTGAAGGACCAGTCTGAAGGTGACTGTATGGCATGCCTTGAGGATTGAAAAAAAAAAAAAATGGCACAAATGTCTGGTGTCCTGGGGGTATACTTTCAAGTCGATGAAATGGATTTGAGCGGAAAAGGAACGATTTTTTGCCGGTTTTGTTTTTTGAACACTGCAGTGTGTCTTTATTCATTGTTATAAAAAGCGCATTCAGTTCGATATATCTCCGTAATATTACTACCAGAATGCAAGAGCCGGTAATTAACAAATATTAGTTCATATGGCGGCCTACATAGTACAGTTCATGAGATATAAGCTAAAGACACATTAAATTTCGAATATTGCACTCCATTAGCTATATCAGATTAGCATTAAATCCATACATTCTGAAGGGACTCAGCATAAGCAAACGTACTTGCTACTCAAAATGCTTACACATAAATTATCAAATGGATGGCATCGTGCAACAATTGCACAACAAATTTATTAAAATGAAAATGCAATTTTCAACATTTCCCAAATACCAAAAAAGTAAAGTATCTTCATATTTCTTCTTGAGCAGACAGCCTGCTCAGATACACGAAAAAAACGTAGAATTCAGCGCACGGATGTGAAATTGAAAAGTGTTCGTATTTTTCTTAAACATATCCCATATGTTTCCAGTGCATATGGAACTACATACAAAATGATATCACTTTCAGTCCCAGAGTCAGATGCACAGACAAGAGAACTACCTATGCCGTCGCCCCCTCAGCCTTTGGGCAACAAACCAAACTATGAATGTTTTGGCATGTTGCAGGCATACTTTGGTGAATGGAATCGTCCTGCAATCACAGAAGTATTCACAAACACATTCCAAGATGCCATGCACGCTGCCCGCAGGGAATGGGAAGAAGAGTGCACAAGTGCAAAGGATGCTTGATGTGAGTGTGGCTGAAGAAAATTGCTTGTATAAAAATGTATTAAAAAACTGCTACAATTTTCTTTGGCATCCTTATTCAATTGTTATGCAAATACAGACGAAGTACATGCCGGATGGCTATTGCTGGAACAAGAAGTGTGGGAAAAAACGAAATAAAACATTTATTTGAAATTGAAAGATTCTGTTTTTTCTTCTCTTCAAAGTAGCGCTTTGGTGAATTTTATAGCTTTTCTCTTCTCTGAAGAGAGCGAAGATGACGCTGGTTGTTTTGCGAGAAAACTTTGCTGATGCTTCAGGAAAATATATTCGCGGAAAAATAATATCTTAAGAAAAATACACAGATGTTTTTCGGTTTCCCTAAGCGAAATAATTGCTTATGTTTCTTTTTCCCAAAGAAAAAAAAAAAACAAAGCATAAGAGAGAAGCAAAATAGCATCTTAAAGCAATACATAAACGAATTAGAAACTTATTTAATGCACTAATGGAATGCATGCCAATCCAAAACACAATGATAGTATGGCAAAGAAATTGGGGGATGCTGTTATTACGATTTCGATCGTCTCCGAAATTATTTGAAAATGTCCGAGTTTTATGTTGAGATTGCATCGCAAGGAGTAAATAGAGAAGAACGTCAATTCATACATTGGTGATAATTGAGTTGTATGATTGAAGGGAAGGGATTGCGTTAAGGACAACAACAAAAAACGAGGGTGCGATGGTGTCAATTTGCTACAACTTTGCTACTGGGGACTTATCATTATTTTAGATGTGCATATCAAGAAGTTGATTACGGGAATGCAAACTTTTTTCGTTATTTTGAACAGCCCTTTTCGAATTTTCATTATCATTTTTTGAACTAAAACAATATTTTTGCATTAAAGCTTCTTTGCTGAATTTCAGACGTTAATAATGTGAATTATTTTAAATCATTTTCGACAAAATTTACTACAAAAAAAAAATTATTTGCTAACAACTTTGTGGCACTTTCGGCAACAACTACTGTTACATTCAGTTAATATCATACGACGTCATACAATGTGTCTAAATTACAATTTGTTGGCATAGCGGCACACATCTGCCTCCAAAATTTCACACCATGCAAGCCACTGATGTTTGAGCTGAGCTTGGTTTTGTACGAAGCAGAAAGTGCCGTCAGTGATTTTCACAACGTACGATTTTGTCGAGAGAAGAAGTGTCATTAAAGTTCGTTTACAAAATGGAATTTCTGCTTGAACAGACCTTGTCGAAAAGAAATGTTTTCAGCAACAAATTCGAGATTTACTGCTCAAAAACTGTCCATTAACCATTAACGATCATGATGATAAATTTGGTATTTAAAAGACATTTTAAAAGACGATCTGGACCTCAGACTTTGAAGCCTCCCGATAAGTATCAAAAGCAATTAATTTTTTTTTTTTTTTTTCAAGAGTGTTGTGTTAAAGTCTGGTCATGCGTATGATCCGGAAGCAACTGACCAATCGAATGAACATCATTCCAAAAGTGAAACAAGACCGGAAAGAGTGTTCTAAATCGCTCAATAATCAAGATAATCATCGATTAAATTCCATGTGTGGTATACTAACGGGAGTGGCACTGCAGTCCATTTTCATTCTCAGAACTAAAATTACCAAACGCCTGATACCTGCAAACTTATACTGAATTTAGTGTAATTGAATTAAAGGTACAAACCCTAGAACATATTGATTAAATTTGACTATTTGTACAAGAGATGACAATTTTTTCTAATTTATCAGGCGATATAATGCAACACAAATAAGAAAAAATGAAAGTTACTGTAGTTTTGAATTAGAGATTAATGAGATAAAAAAAATTGTACAAATCTATTCTGGCAAGCGCTGACCGCGTAACAAATTTGGCTGAATTTAATGCAACAGACCAAAAAACAGAAGTCTTATATATTATATACTGTATAAATTGATTGAGATGGGAAGTCAAATTCTGCTTAACATTATACGCCAATACAATAGGCAAAAGCGTCAGTTACTCAAGATTACGTGTGAGAAATTACAGGGGGAAAATTTGAATTTGGAAAAATAGTTCATTTCGCATGGGAGGCACCACAAACGGTCGTAACTCAATAAGTTTAAGAAGCTACGAAACAAATTAGTCCGCTTCCTTCTGGGTATTACTTTTTGCCGTACCAAAACCATTCTTTTTGGTGACGATGTGAAGAGGAATACTTATCGGCATGTCCTAATGACCTTTGAAATTTTCAACGAATTATCTTCCATTTTAAACTGGGTGTCAGCAATTATGAAGTTTTTTTCTTTCATTTTTATTGCGAATGTTATTTCATATGTTCCCACAGCACAAACCTTAAATCGCATCACTTCACATTGAAATTACACTCTATAAACTACAGCTTTCATGCTTAGGGTTATCAAAGGCATAATATAAATTTTATTCATATATATTGTAGGAATTGAATTTGATTCGAACATAAACGAAATATTGGGTCGTTCGCAAAGTTCATTCGGTTAATTCGTTTGTCCGCCATACGTCCTTTCTTATGACATAGAATTCCTTCAAACGCTATCATAACTTCCTCCCACTCCTTCTTTAAACTGTTTACTATTGTTTAATTCTGTTCTCGCTTTTTAGTCGTGAATGGCTATAGCGTTTTAAGCTCTATTATTTCTAAAAAGGAAAAACGGCTGTTGAAGCCAACCGAAAAATAAAGTCTGTTTATGAAGAAAACGGGCCAAATGCAAAAACTTGCCTGAAATTATTTAAAAGATTTTCTAAGGGCGACAGACACTCCCAGTTCAGGACGAGCAAAAGAAATTGTGAGAGATTTAATTATTGTTAATCCCCGCTTAAGAGTTAGGAAAATAGTTAAAATAATCAAAAACTCAGTCTCAACCGTTTACGGGGTCATAAAAGAGCTCAGATTTGTGAGCAACCTCGATGTGTGGGTGCCTCATTCTCTCTCCGAGGCCTTGCACTGACTTGAAGACTCTTCAGAAACTGTCAGAGTTTGGGTAGGAAGCTTTGCCTCACTCACCGTACTCCCCAAAGTTCATTCCATCCGACTATCACCTATTTCGCAGTCTGAGGAAGCACTTGAAGGATTTGAATTTCCATAACGACGAAGAAGTGAAAAATTGAATTGAACGTTTTTTTTTTTTTTTTGAAAAACCACGCGAGTTTTATAAGAGCGGAATTAAAAAGCTTCCAGAGAGGTAAAAAGAAGTTATTAAAAACGGGATATTATATAATAAAGGGTGGCGCATAAGTAACGTTAACGGCGACTATATTGAATGCATTCTTGTACATCATTTGGTTTTAACGCGTGAACCAATTGCATCTTATATGGAAAAAGATGTAACGTATGTCAATTTCTTTGCAAAGACCGCCTAGACAACTCTAACTGCTGAGAACGTCGCCTGGGAGATCACAGACAGCCTCTTGTTGCCCAAAACGCTGAACCAATCGGTAAATTGTTGGAGCGCTAGGAGCATTTCGAACAAGAAAGAAATTTCGATATGATCTGAATAATCGAATGCTAACTTGAACAACTTTGGTTCTTTATATTGTGCTGAGCGTTTCCATCATAAATTTCCCAAGTATTATTTAGTTAATTCTGTAAAGAGACGAAAAAAAAAGACAAACAAAAAATGTATTCACTGATCAAATCTTAACGTTACTTATGCGCCACCCTAATTGTTTTCTTGTGTATAAATATGTAAACAAATGTTTGTTTTTAAAAAAACGGACTTTCCGAACAGCCAATATATAAATATGAATCAGTTATATTTAATAAAATAACCATAAAAATGTTTGGTTACTACTGCTATTATAACGACAGTGAACTCTATGCTTTAAGGCGAAAAAATTATGAATTTTAAAGTTTAGAAGGCAGGATCAAAAGCCAGGAAATAAATACTACTAACTTTCTCACCACTATAACGAGCAGCCACCAGAGTAGCGACTTATATTTTAAATTGTAATGTGAATCTTAACTCAAGTTGTTTTTTATTCTGTACCTGTACACCGCAAGCAGCCTGCAGCTTAAGCCTGGTTATATTTGCTTTTTTCTTTTCGTCTCTAAGTTTTGAATCAATATGCTGGTCCTATGAGAAACTTATGTAAAGCTAAGCTTATATCCGTTAAAGTCGCTAAACACAAAACAATACTTGGAGTAACTGGCCCTCACTTCTTGACGGCAGAAGGTCGATTAAAATCAGAGACGCTCACTTCCATCCTCCTCTCTCCAAATGTTGTGTTGCATATTGTTTCATATTAAAAAACATAAAACAATATATGATTTTAAGATAATTCGCTTAGCCCCGTACTTCAAATCAAATTCGTATATTCAATATATGACCTTTTCTTATTTTTTTCCAAAGTAGCTTTTAAATCAAATATAGTAGCAAGTAAACGTTTGCATTTGTAATTTTTACTACAAAATTTGTAAACTTTATAAGCAAGTATTAAAATTTGAACAACTATTGTTTGTATGAAAAATTCATTTTATAATATTTGCATAAAATGCGCACGTGCTTAATATAGTAGTTGACAAACAAGTAGATTTGATAGAAAACTATCAGTAAGTAAGTAAAACTTTCCCCGTTACAAAATACTGCGTTACTATAGCCACGTTTGCAAGAAAACTTCATTGAAAAATGGGACAGACTGGTTAATGCAAGCAGTCTAACAGCTTCTGCTTGCCATAATGATCCTTTCAAATTCATGCATACATATTTTCAAATCATTCCGTACATAAAATGACTATTTAACAGTGTTCATCCACCTTAAAGTTAACTCTCTTTTGATGCCGATAAATGTTTTCTCACATCTACTTTTCCATCTTTTGCAACGTAAATTCTCTTCCATCAAAAATTAACCGATTCACTGTAACAACTCCATTCCTGCTCTTAACAACACGAAAGTATGCGAATGCTTTCCACATCACTGGAGTGTAATATCATAAGCTGCACAGAGCAACAAAAGTTCAGTTCTTTTTGCATCGCCCTGCTGCACTACATTCATCTATGCAAAGAGAATTTACATTTGATCCTCTTTGCTAAAAGACATTCCTAGTTCATACTCATTGTTGCGGAAATAGTCTGAACAGTCAAAAGTTGAAGGATGTGTAGGCTGTATTCAACCCAGCAGGCATTAAACCAGGTATTTACGTCAAATGGACTGATACTTCCCACTTCCCACATTCAGCATTGATTTATTTTATGTTTGTTCACTCAAATGATTGCAGTTGGTCTCACCCAGAGTGGCAAGAGTCAAACAGAAGATATGTATTACTGTGTCGTCAATGGAAAAGAACCATAGGCTAACATTTCCAATTGACGGACATGTATATGATGGATTCGTGCAAAAGTGATACATTTGATCTGGGAAGTTCCACTATAAATTCCATTTATGAAATGTCACTGCCCACTTGTGTCTTCTTTGAGTGATATTTGTGTGTTGTCGATTATTTGTGCAGATATGGTCAGATGTTTAACAAACATTTCGACAGTTTAGGCTATTTCTGGTGCTGCTGGAAATTTCATATTTAAGTGTGCAAAAAATGATTTTGATCGAAACATTGTAATGGGATAATGAGAACGTAACCGCATATTGTATTACTGTCCAGGAGAGAAATGTTTTTTGAAAAGCTCAACACACCACATATCATACAGCTCTTTTCAACTGTCCAAGGTTATATGGATGGTGATTACGCCATCATTGCCAATGGCATTTTCGAATGCTAATTACTTACATATGAGTATATCCCAGTTAAAATCGTAGACATGTTCGATTATAAGTCTCATATCCAAGCAAGATGGGTGGGATTAGTAACTCGTTTAGCCGTAATAGTACTTGTTTGTTAGCAGTACTGCTCTTATAGCTACAAACTGATAATATTTAATAATTTATGGCGAGGAAAACAAAATAAAATAGCACTCCACTTTAACCACTATAGTTGCCCTAGCATCCCAGTGTACTCTTTGTCGATTTTCGAGTTGTTCTTTTCCTGTATATTTACATTTCCCAGGAAATCTGCATAAGTTAACTTCATTTAATTATTTTCATTTTAATTTTCCTGATCCTGTGGGATTTCCACTAATATCTATATTCCTATATTCCGCTGTCCGAATGTTGGAAAATCAAATACCTAACAAAGATAGGATGGCTGGTAAATGTTGCTACCGAGATCTTACTTGAAGATTATCAAGGAGTTTTCATTTGTAGAACTACGCCGAAAGGGAATTCCTTCCAACATTACCGGGCCTGTCATGGCCGAATCGCAAAATCAAACTTGCCAGCAAATTGATTTCAATAAACTCCACATTCCGTTAGCCCCAAGGTCTCCTGACATTATAGAGCATGTGATTTTTATTTGTAGAGTTGCTACAAGCAGGAAGTTTTCAAGGCAAGACCAACAAATGTCGATGCAATATCAATGTATTCGAGCGAGAATTGTGGTCTCCTTCATGCGTCAACGAGCGTGGTGTTAAGTAATTATTATACATTAATCTGAGGGAATGAAAGTACATAATTTAATATTGCAACAATTTAACATTCAGAAGGAAGTGTTTTATGTGGATTGGGGGCGATGTCCGTTTGTCTGGCTGGATGAATGGTAGAAAAGATAACTGCCGTAAATTTTTATGATATTTCTTAAAACTTGGGTCAGCTTAGCCTTTTATAAGGTTACAGCCAGCGGTTGTAAATGAGCTGCATGGGTTCTCCTCTTCTGGCACATCTCAGATTCTCCGATTTACCGAAATTTAGTTTTTCATTAATTCTTATCATATGAGATGTGTTAAAAAAATACGGCGAATTTTCAAATTTTGCGGACTATGTACATATGACTTTTGATTATTATCCGGCGGCACACTCGCCTCAAAGATTTGTTGACGGTTTTATCTATATAGCATGTTTAGTTTTTTGTGAGATAAATAAATAATAATAATAATAAATTAATAAGACAAGTGTTTCGCGTGTTTGGCGATTTTCTGCTATCAAAAAAAAAATGGATCAAAAAAGTTGCTTCACATTTTGTTTAAAAAAATGGAATTAAGTTCTAAAAATACTTGAAATGTTGACAGTGGCATACGGTGAGAGTACTCTGAGTCAAAAAAATGTTTTTTTTCACAGAAGGTCGAGAATATGTGAATGATGACGCTTGCTATGAACGCCCCAGCATTTCAGCAACCGATGAAAATGTTGAGAAAGTGAAGAAAATTGTTATGGAGAATCGCCGAATCACAATTACAGAAGTTGCTGCGGGTGTCGGCATATCAGTTGGCTTATGCCATGCAATCTTTTCGAAAATTTTGGGCAAGAAGTGGGTGGCGGCGAAGTTCGTTCCAAAATTGCTGAATTTTGACCAAAAGCATCGTCGCATGAGCATCGCTCAGGATTTGTTGAATGACACCAACGATGGTCCAGATTTGCTTAAAAGGGTCATAATTGGTGGCGAATCATGGGTGTATGGTTATGACATCGAAATCAAAGCCCAATCGTCCCAATAGAAGAGTCCAGGAGAGCCAATACCAAAAGAAGCACACCAAGTTCGATCAAATGTCAAGGCTTTGCCCACTTTTCTTCGATTACCATAGCGTAGTGCATCAGGAGTTCAAACCACAAGGTCGTACGGTAAATAAGGAGTATTACCTTGAAGTTATGCGCCGTTTGAGTGAAGAAATACGAGAAAAACGCCCGGAATTGTGGAAAAACAAATTAATTGTGCATCATGATAATGCACCTGCTCACTCATTTTAGCTTGTGAAAGATAATTTGGCCAAAAACAACACCGTTATCATGTCTCAGCCACTGTATTCACTAGATTTGGCTCCCTGCGACTTTTTCCTGTTCCCAATATTGAAGAAACCTAGTAATGAGGGCGTTTTGCGATGATTGAGAAGATAAAAAACGAATCGCCGAACACGGAGAACACTTGTCTTATTTATGCCTGTCACAAACAAACTGAACATGCTATATAGATAAATCCGTCAACATATCTTCGAGACGAGTGTACCAACATAAAAAAAATAATAATCGGAAGTCAAATATACGAGTACGTAGACGGCGAAGTTTGAAAATTCGCCTTTTTTGAACACACCTCTTACTTGACTTAAGATGTTTTCAATCGCATTTAATTATAAAATGTGCAAAAATTGACCGCATAACGCTAGTTTTTCTTGTAATACCGATGCAAATTATATAATTTTACCTATGTTTTTATAGATTAATATCAATGAATATTAATCTTACAGGCTTATATTAATCTTATAAATTTAATTTTGAGAATGAAAATCGTTTCATCGATTTTTCCAAATTTTATCAAGCATTGTAGAAAATGCAATTGACAAAAAAATATGGGCTGCTGCAATTTACGGATTATACGAGATAACAGGACGGATAGATCGATATAGCACATTTACAAACACCTTGTAGGATCTGAGAAATTATTGAGTTGTGCCAAGTTCTAAGGAGTTTCATTGAGATTTGCAGCAAGCCAGCCAGCCTGACAGACGGACATTGTGGGCATTGTTATTGCATAATACTAAAAAATTCGAAATTTTGCTACAAAATTAAAAAACCGTATAAATTATGTATGACAAGAGAGCGTTTTTCACACATATACTTATGTAATAATAAGTCTGTGCGTCAGTGCAACAACTGGCATAAATTGGTTTAGTAAGAAAAATACTTGGTCACACAAAGGCTAAATTTAACTTTTGAAATATGTACATTTTTTTAGACTTTTTTATGAAAGTATATATCATATGACATGGCCAAAAATGTAACATTTAAGAGGACTCCAGGTGTCTTTTGACCAAATGTGTTTGAATACCTTTGAAGTCAATTGAACGATGTCTGTTTGCTTGCCTGTCCAGCTGGCAAAACGCGCTAATACTTGTAAATCCTTTCAAAATTTGGCAAAGCCTAATATTTCGCCACATCACTGACGGGGATTGTAAATGGGCCATATCGGTCCACCTCCCACAAAAAAGTCCAATTAAACCCATATATTTGTAGGGCCCTATCTTCTGTGCAATTACATAAATTTTAGCCGAATTTGGTACACGTTAAGGAATTGCTAAGATAGTATTTAAAAATGAAAATGAACTGTAATATCAAGCCTTTTTTAGTACCTCCCATACAAATTGTAATTTTGCTGAAATTCAATTTTCTTTCTATAACACACCGCATGAATAACAGCGACATACATTTATATGCACAGTTTTACTCTGTAATCCACTTTAAATTTTAAATTTTGAAAAAATAAACGGGCTGACTATGCTCTTTCTGGAAACTCAAATACAAATTATCGACTTTCCAAAATTCCATTTTTCCACCCGTAGCTTTTACCAGGTAAACTTTGGCAACCTAAATCTTGTTGTATTACTTTATAGTGTTTAGCATAATTTTGGAAAATTGAGGAAGTAACCACACCCACTTTGGTACCTTCCATAGAAATGAAGCCATGGAAAGTACCTAAGTTAGGTTAGACCAGTGTAGCAGTCTGAATAGACGGACTCACTGAGAGTATATAGTACATTATAAACCATCCTGAGCGTCCCAAGAAGTTCTTAAGTCGGACAATACCTATATCGTCCAGATCTCCTAGGTCCCTAAAGAAATAAGAGCCCAGTGTTGATTCCCGCCTGCTCGCCAGGGCGGGACAATTGCAGAGAAGGTGTTCTGTAGACTCCTCCTCCTCTTCATCCCTACAGCTCCTGCAAAAGTCACTAGTCGCGACCTTCATTCCCACTATATGTCTTCCAATCAGACAGTGTCCCATCATGATGGACACAAGCAATGACCCATCGGGTTTTGATAGCGACAGCAGTGCGTGCGAACGCTTCAGATCTGGGCAAGGACATATCTGTCTGGATTGATTACAGCCTCGGACAGACGCTCACCTACCATTTGCTGCTAAATATGCTCTATCTCACAAAAGTCCACGAGGGCTTAACATGAGTCTCGCCGTGAAGGCCTTACGGTGTGCGACACACTGGGCATATTACGATGCGATTGCCAACGTCCCCTTGGGATAGCCAAGCAAAACTTGGGCTATCTAGGAAAAGGGGCTGAAAATTGTGGTATTAACACATATTGTAAACCCTTTCTTCGCAGCCAGGAGATACCAAATTGATTATGCTAGTATGGAACATAATCCCCATTGGCGGAGGTGAGGCCTAAATAACCACCTCTGGGCCTGAATTACTCTATGGATCTGTAGCACCCGGTTGCAATGCAACTCCACATTCGAGCACAAAGTCTCTACTAGCGGTTTTAGTATCAACCACAACCCGCGTGATGCTCCCACTAGGGCTCCAAGATCAAATGATCAGGCGGGAATTCAGTCCCGGGGCCTCCTGATCCCCACGCTACCGGCCAAACTCACCGGTTGGAGCTGCGTAGCAAAGCACATAGCAAAGCTACTACCTAGTCGTGATTTATACACCATACTACACGGGATTGGTCGCCCCGCGGCAAAAGAGTACAGACTGGACATTTTTACATATCTGATGGATGGATGGCGGGGAAAACTCCAAACCCCTTCCGTTCGGCGACGGTGAACGGCAACCATGAAATATACACATAGGAAAAACTCCATGCCCGTCCGTACCCCCGAGAGACCAAAAAGATACAGATGACAAGTATGAACCCGAGACCCGAGTCTGTATCCCTATCACTCCCGGTACCAGACAAAGCCTCTGGTCAGACTCCGTAGATAATCTAACTCTGTAGAAAATCTACTTCCAGTTTCAACCACTTGCAGCCTAGCGACTGGTGCCCCTGCAAACGAGCACACAGCTGCCGACTATCAAGCTGAAGGGGATTGTGGGATCAGCATGATCGGAACGGTCCCACAGCGGCTCAACCCCCAGGTCTATTTGTTGGAGATTGTAAGTGGCTAGTGGCATACCCACAGATTCCAACTCAGCTGGAGTCTGTATAGTTATCCCTGGTCTTGCCAGCTCGCCTGCTCTGCAGTTCTCTGGAATATTCCTGTGGCCCGGCACCCACGTAAGGTGCATGTTGAAATGCTGAGCCACCTCGTTCAGGAAGATAGAATACAGGAATTTAATCGCAGCTTGACTGTCAGAGAATATGTTAATCCCCACCGAAGTAAGGACGTTATATCTCAGTCATTCTGCCACTTCCTGAATGTAGGCCTGATAAACACTACAGTGATCAGGCAGCCTTCTTGCTATACTTAACCCTAGATCTTTGGAGTAGACTCCGATACCCACTTGATTATTGAATTTTGAGCCGTCAGTGTAGAAGTCGACATACAGCCTTGTACGAGGAGTTCTACGTTTCCCCGTATCACTATCTGGTATAAATACGTGTATATGGTACTTCTTGTCGAACAGTGGTTCAGCTAGAGTGCAGTCTATGGTGACTTTTATGTCAGGCACCAAATTGAGGAAAATACATGACCATAACATGCAAAGTACCTAATTTAACCTATATGTGCCAAGATTCATGCCTATCATCATTATGCATTAATTCAAAACGTACGAGTATAGTGCTAAGAATTGAGCGATTTTCTCCGCCTCTTCTGGCGCACCACATACTTTTGTACGAACGGAAATTTAGTTTGGATGATCTCACATATAAGTCAGTTCCCCTGACAGCAATTTCTGTACTGCTTTTACTGTCTATTTGTTGACTTAAAGAAACATTCGGTGATATTTGATTGATTCAGGGAGGAACCAAACAAATTTACACACATTTGTAAGCTTTTATCCTAGCTGTGAGTGTGGTTATTTAATAGTAGCAAAATATGTATTCTCTACTATTAACATAAATTAAGTCGATTATAATGTATGTGATGAAGCCAATTACGATACGTCCGTTTATCCGACAATCATTCGGTTCGTTGCCCAAAACAACCAGAGACGCTGTCTATGGTGTTGATTACATAAGCTTGGACCGCCCGAATTTATGACTGCACCCCAATTTTAAACCTGTTCACTTGTCTACAATAGTTCTTCCACATTAAGAGCGTTTAAAGTTCTCTTATCCCAGCGATGTTCTCAACATTTGTGTCACCAATATAATTATTTTCAGACATAGAGCAAAAGACCTATCTTGTGTTGAAGAATCTTTTCTATTCTTGTAATTCGACTCAACTTCTACAAATTTCTAACTGATCGCTTTTGCCTGACTTTACATACACAATTATCAAACAACAAAGACAATGTTAAATGATAAATTTAAAGAACATAAAAACCAAAGGGAGGAATATAATAACTTTCCTTTTCCTAATTTGCGCATATTATCTTACATCTTGACAAATTCTTCAGAATTACAATTACGTGTTGAATTAACTTTTATATCCTTCTATAAACAAAGGAAACGAAAGTTTATCTTTGCTTCCTCTTTCGAGATGGAAAGCACAAATAATATCTGCCCCATTTTAAATACAGTTCATATGAGGAACTGAATTGTTTATTCTGTTCGATTCACCAGGCGAAACTCACGTATTGCATTAAATTCCAATCTAGCCTGTGAATTTACTTCATTTAACTGCTTTAATACATCATATCCAGCTTAAATTCCTTACATAAATAACTTTAATGTTCTCCAAGATAGTCCATAAAAATATTACAACGTCGCCACAAAAAAAAGAGCAAATGAAAAAAAAAAGATGCTTAAAAGCTCATACCGTAGTATACCTTAAAACAGCATTTAACCGACATTAAAAACTCATAAAAAGTAATATTTACACTCATAAACATTCTCACTTACGAGGACATTTTGCAAAAACTCACGAACTTGCACACCAATGCACACAACCACACACGCACACGCACACACGAACAAACATGAAAAAGACATTACGGCGACAATTTCAGAGTTGTCAAAAGGAAAGTTGCAATGCTCATGGAAAACGATATAAAATGACCTAAATTTTTTATTTTTTTTTTTTCTTAAATTACGGAAAAACAAGTAGTTGCTTGTAATGGGTCGAAATTAAATTTTATATAAATCAAATTCAACATTTAATTTAACTAAGAAATACGAATTTGCTTCTCTCCTCATCTAACAAAAGAATGTTATTGCTTTGAAACAGTACTCAATATTTAAGACTACAAATATTGTTGTCAAAGTATTCTCAGATATTTTCTTTTAATTGTTTCAATGGAACTTCTTATGTCATCAATATGCAAATAAATCGTTTTTAAATTACCTCTTTCACAGCACATATTGCCTCTCGTGGCTGAGGGTTAGAGTTGTAAGTGGGTCTTGATTGCATTTAACCTTTGATGGCTCCTAAGATAATAATGCAAACGTATGCAAATTTCTTTAATATGTGGAAACATGCAAACATTCATTCACATTCACGTTTGCATATTCTTCTGTATAGAAAAGTACTAATAAATATAGACTTACTTTATAGGATTTTAGGAAATTTGGGTGACAGGTTTTTGACGAATTGAAAAACTGGAGTAAAAGTAAGCAAAATATTGCCTAAAGGTAAACTATTCTGAAGCTACAAGCACAGGAGCATTTGAAACGGAAACTATTAGAATAGTTTTAATGGCAAATAACTGACTTTGTCCCAAAAGAATTTTAACTGATCAAAGGTGTTTTGCACATGGGGTAAAATCTGAGTATTTGCAGGTGTTATGCATATACACATTTTATGGAAATTTTGTAAAATTTATGCAAATATGCAATTGAATGAAAAAGAAGTTTATTTTAACATATAGTGTAATATAAATGTGTTTTTCATCGAAATCTCTTTCCTGATTGGTCATAAGCTATTATTTATGGTGCTAAAACTTGCAAAATTTTGGGGGCAAAAGTTAAGAAATGTAGTTTTTTTTTTTTTTTTTGTTACTGTCTCTGCAATTAAAATTGTGGTTCAGAATCAGTATACAAATTTTAATCAACTTACCTGACTAACATATACCTTTGTCTGAAGTTCTTTTGCATTGGTGTAAAATCGCTGAGAGTGACAGAAGGCGCCTGGTTTTTATTATATGTTCTGAATTGAAGTATAATAGAAGATTCAAAGTCATAAATTTTTCGGAATTCCTTAGCTTAGAAATTATAAAAGTTTTGTTGAATATTGCTAAATCTTCCAATATGCATATGTGTATTTGTACATCCCATGCGAGCGTCGTTCAATTGGGTGACCTTTTTAGATATAGAGGGACATAGATCTCGCGCTTTAAAAATAATATGTGAGGAAATATCTGTCGGAACGTATTTCCGTCGAAGTAATATCATATATGAGCACAAACGCGGCAATTCTATCCATCTATTCATACGTAGAATTAAGTTTACTAAACGCAAGATGTGTGATAAATTATGCTGAATTTGGTGTCGGAATGTGAATTAAATAATGAATTAAATTAGGCGATTTGAGTGGGAGTGGCGCGATATTGTGGATTAACTGGTAAATTTTTTCAAATATTACCGAGCATAATAATGTAGCATATTTGAAAGATATATTAGTAAATTCGATGTATCCCTAATTTGGATTATAGCGGAAAAATTAAACTAACGATAAAGCAGTCATTATGTATATGAGATCCAAGAAGGGGTATGGCAAAGCCTTCCATTTTCATTTTCGGAACATGGTTCAGCAAATGCACGGTGAGCGTTCGAATGGATTCAGTACAACTGTTTGAAAATTATAAAGCAAAGAGTCATTTTGTGACTCTATTTCAGAAAACGTTTATTGTGTACCAAATTTAATTAAATTTACTGCAACTAAATAAAATATGTGACCCTGAGAACATAAGAGTGAGTTATTAAAACATTCATCCTACCTAAGGAGAATGCAACGTACGTATTAGGAATTTAAATTGAATTTAAAAAAAAAAAAAATTAATTTTGGAAAATTTGTCAATTTTTTTCAGTAGTATATAGTATATAACCTATTTACAACTCTCGGATACGATTTAGTAAAATATTAGGCTGTGGAGAATTTTATGAAGCTTCATAAGCATTTACGACAGTTTATGTGACTACCAGCAGGCCAGACAAACAGAAGGACATCAATTATTGGACTTAAAAACTCATGAAACACATTCGGTCAAAAGATATTTAGGGCTTTTTCGTATTTTTTGTACTTTTTTGTACTACTATTTTTTTTTTCTTTTTTTTTTGCCATATCGAATGATATATATCTTCATTCTTTCGGGTGAAGCTAAAAAAAGATTTCGGAACTAAAGAAACCTTGGGTCATAGTGTACACCATATTTTGAATAGATGTCAGTTGTAAGAATGTGGCGGTTGTATTTCTGATTTTTGCAATGCATTTTACCTTGACAATCACAATATTTTAATGAACAAATTCAAAAATATTGGAATATCAAGACCTTCTTTACTATTAATGAATTATTTTGAAAAATCGTTCGCAATTCGTTAAACTTTGTTCATGAAAGAGTGAAATTTTATACATTAACTCGGCTCTGAAGGCTGTATGTGTCCTTCCTCCACTGTTATTCAAAGCCTTTATTAATGATATGAATGCAACGGGAAACTTATTTCAATTTGCTGACGATTTCATAAGATGAAAGGATTCTTCAGGCTCAAATTGAATTTGACCGAGTCTAACCATTATTTTTGAACTCAGCAAAGACAAGATTTATACGTTTTATACCGCATGGTAATAGAAATGAAGAATCGCGTATAGCAGTGCATGTTGGCAATACAGCTGTTGCAGGCGAGTCGAAAATTGTTGGATATCTTTGCGTTACTTTGAACCAAAGTTCAAGTTGAAATAAATATTGAGATATTATTCAAATTTAAAAACAAGTTGAATACTCATGCTAAGATGATTATATTTCAACCTTGTATTAATTATCACATACCACATTTTTGCATAATTTACGCCAACAAAATTGCAGAGTCTTTAGCTTGCTGATTAGCTAGACTTTACAATGTTGATGGCGTAAATTGGGTAGATTGTAGAATCTTTAGCTTGCTAATTCGCTAAAGACTCTACAATCTACCCAATACAAAGCATTCAAAATCGTATTGAACTTGCCAATGAGTTAGCCATCATTGCATTTGGACAAGAGTGAAACAAAGAATATATTACCTGCCCGCGGTCTATACAAGTAAGAACTACTATAACTCATATTCAAATCCATCAGAATATCTGACTTTGGTATGTCTATCAGCAGGAATGTACAGATATTGGGTGGAAACATAAAACAAATAAATCACATACAAGTTACAAGGTGCTGAATCGATTTAACCAAGCAACGAATTAAACAGGCTTGATCTACTGAATTTAATATATGTATAATTAGTTAGCCTGATGAAATCAAATATGTAGTTATTTTCATATTTAAACAACCCATGAAAGAATGTCTTTTACATAATATTGTAATTTTTCTTCCGTAATATTCGAAAAAAAAGAATGATAATAATTTCTATTGCATAACTTGAAAATCAACTTTAGTCTCTAATATAGTTGCCAATTAGCCTATACAATGCCTATAAGGCGCAGGGGCATTTAAATAACATATTGTGATATAAAATGTGAATAAAGCTATTGAAAAAAAGAAGGAAATATATTTTCAGGTGCGTGGAGTTAGATATGGCAAAATTTAGTTTTCTTTATGGTGATTAAACGCTAAGAACTTAGTTCTAATGGGATAACTTTTTGTAGCCTAACTGAGGATGTGATTAATTTCATGCACTTTAGAAACATGAGTGAATGACCTGCTTATATTTTCCGTGCTAAAACCGTATACCAAATTCTAGTATAACATATTTCCACTTCAAGTTTTGAAAAAATGTATAATAGAAAATGATAATAAACCTCAATTAAATATATATACGAACGTCGTATCCAGTTGAGGGTTTAATTGGTTGAAGATTTTGGGACTCCTATTATTTCAATATTATGGTAAAATGATTATATTCATTGCGGAATACCCAAACGCTTTCTTACAAAATTCCAAGTTGTTCGTTCCTTAACGAAGTTTTCGTCACTCATAAAAATGCATGTTTACGGCACAGTAGAAATTTAAAGCAGCAGGTATATCAGCTTGCTTTTGTTAAGTGATGCGCAGTTATTGCTTACCAGATATGACAAAATTCACCACAATTATTCACACAATTGTAGTGCAAATTAGACTGAGACACCAATAAAATTAATATTAGTTTAACCATTTTAAATTACTTCTCACGTAACGCTTTAAAATAGTAAATTATTATGCTTTGTAGTATTTTATAGGCATAATAACCATTAAAAAAATTATAAATAAAATTATAAAATTATAATATATTAGATTAAAAAATTTTACACTCCCATATTAGATATTAACTTTTTGTTTTATCTTAATATGTACAGTTTTAATACAAGTTCACACCGTAAAGTATGTAATCCCAGAATAACTTTCTATTACGCGACTATTATCTGTCGAAAGCAAAATATTTCATTATTTCAGTTGATTATTTTTTGGAAAATAGCATCATTATTATTGCTTTGAAGTTGTACATAAATACATGTTTGAAGTAATATATAATTATAACTTATCGGTAATGAGAATGTTTTGGGATTCTTTTGCTGGAATATGGTATTTAAATGGATGTTACTAAAATGTAAAAATGAAAGTAACGATCAATTTAGATTGAGTAATGTAAAATTCATATCAACTGCTTACCAGTATTTGGCGTTAAGTACGAGGGAGATCCCATAACTAGTCGATCTAACAAAGAGGACACGAAAAAGTTGGAAAAATGTTTCCTTATTTTTCAACATAATCTCATCTTTGCTCGGTACACCTTTTCCAGCGACATTCAATAGCTTCCATACTCTAGCTTCCATACTCTGTTTATAGAAAAACTGTTAAACTCCTTAAAATTGCCATCAGCCGCAGACACCACCTCTTCATTGTTAACAAATCTTTTACCACTAAACAATTTTTTCAAGTTTGAAAATAAAATATAGTCCTGGCGAATAAGGTGCGTGATGAAGCAATTCAAACTTTAATTCATTAATTTTAGCCATCGGAATAGTGAATGTGTGAACTGGAGCACTGTCTTGATGAAACAATACTTTATTTCTCCCCAAATGTGGCCTTTTTCTTAATTTAATTACCTAATCTCTGCAATAAATTAGCACAATATTTGCTGTTAATGATTTTTCCTTTCTGAAGATGGTCAATAAAAGATATTCCCATCCCAAAACACAGACTCCAAGAACCTGTTTCGCCTTCTTTGGAACCGTTTTCGCCTTCTGTCCATCCCAGTCCACTGCTTTGACTGTGCGTTTGTCTCAGGTATGAACTGGTGGATCCATATTTCATCCATATTTATAAATCGACATAAAAATTCGGTTTCATTATGGTGAAACATCGCCAAACACTCTACTAAAACATCTTCACGACACTGTTTTCGCTCTATCGAAAGTAAGCGCGGCACCCATCTTACACATAACTTTGTTATCTTCAAATCTTCGGTCAGTATACGATGTGTAATTTTTTTTTTAAATGCCTATCATTTCAGCTAGTTTCAGCTAATTCCGCCAACAACCATGCGATAGATTTTCTTAAACATGTCTGGCGTGGACACTTCAATTGGTCGACCGCTACTGTGTTCGTCTTGGTAGCTCGTACGGCCTCATTTAAACTTTGCTACCCAATATTTTACAATCATAAACGAAGAAGCAGACTCCCTCAGAGTAGAATGTAGCTCGGCTTTGATATTGGTTGACTCTAATTGCTTGGGTGACCATTTTTTTTGGACGACTCAAATAAAAATATTAAACAACGTGGCGCCTTGAAAATTAAAACATTTATTTTATAAGGTTGAAATTTTTCACCAGAATAATTTTATTCAAACTACTGGCACCATTTACACGTCAGCTCGGCTAGTTTTAGGACTGCCCTCGTAGTTATATAGTAAACGCTTTTATATTGTCAAAAAATACCAACCAATGGACAACATGACACGGAGCACGAAATTGGCTTAAACTTCATTCACCTAATAAGTTCTTAAAATTAGCTTATTTGATGTTTTCAGTAATCAACTAATAGAGTGAAATATCTCTAACATGTTCGTTTAAGAATTCATAAGAATAAACTTCACCAATAAACTTCGTATAATTAGTCAAAATTTGTTATATCAAACTCCATGTGAAGCGTGGGCAGAACCATTTTAGATAACATTTTTAACAGTTGGTACTACGAATTTTCGTTAAGTGTTGGAAATGCACACTTTTGCTTTAAAAGAGCTTTATATATATTTGACCTATTATAATATGAATATTTAATTGCAAAATTGATCAAATTGCTCATTAAAAAATGAATGCTGTCAGTTTATTAACATCAGCTGTTAATTCTTCTCGTACATCAAAGTTGTGATGTACAGCCATGGCGCGGTGGTTAGTACACGTGACTATCGTTCGCATGACCGTGGGTTCAATCCCCCATACGGCCAGCATTATTATTTGAGCGATGTTCACCTAGATGTGTCTGTAGGATACTTCGAGTAGTTGATTAATCGACAAATCTTGGTAAATGCTGTTCAGGCTGAGTGAGTCTAAAAATTGAATGCGCGTAAGCTTATTAAATATGAGAAGCACTGTCATGTATCATTCATGGGATACAAAACCGTATTAAGGGGCAGATAACAATACATATACAATTTTTTCAATTCGAGTAAAAATCACTTTTGCATAAATATTCACCAACTAGAGGCAACCGATATGACTATTATGGTTTGCGTTCAGCTTTGATGTACTCGTACACTTAATTAGATCAGTATGGCTCAATACTTCAACTTGAGGAATTTTGTGTCCAAGGTCGATTAACAGCGGCAGACACTTATTTTTTCACAGTTTTATCTGCGATGCGGGCTATCTGCGTTTTTGTTTCGTCGCAAGTATATATTCATATATATTCCAACGTCGCTCAAATCTATCAGCATATCTATTTGTGGATATTATCGAAGAGTCTTTCAGCATTGATTTCAAAAATGTTAGTTCAAGAAATCTGCATTTGCTATTCCATTCAGCTCAGGAATATTTCAGAAAATAGGTATTCGATGAGGTTGATTTCTTCGAGGATAGTAAGGCTAACTGCTAACTTGCTAACTGAGTGACTGACTAATTACTGGCATGGCCGAAAGGCTGTAACTGGTATCAACTTGGAGAGAAAGTGCGCTGTAAGAAAGGGCTTTAAGAAATTCGTTTTTATTTTTTATTTTATTTTTTTGTTTTTTTTTTCTGTTCAAAGACACAGTAATATCGGTCCCGGTAACGTCCTAATGCAGATTTTAACGTATTAGATTGTGGAAGACAGCATTATAGTCGACGAAATGATGGTATGTGTCGATTTGTTTTTCTTAGGTCTTCTCAATAATTTGTAGCATGAATATCTTGTCAATTGTTGATTTAAAAGGTCCAAATCTCTGTTACCTCCAATAAAAATTGACGTATGTTCCGAATTTCAAATTTGTTTTCTTAATTTGTAGATTGCAGAAACCTACATTTTTGTCTGTTACACTTCTTTGTAATATCCTGTAAACTTTTCGAAAAATCGACTCGGCCCTCCATGAAAAATTTTGATTTAAACCGCACTTTCTTGTCTTAGCTCTTCACACTCGTATTTTTTAAGCAATTCTATAGGCAAATTTTGCACACGAGTACATCATCCACTTGATAATTGTAGTTATGCGAATGAAAATGGACGGATGTTCGTGACGATACCTATTCTAACACTTCATATACAAATAGATCAGTCTATTGAAATCGACCGGATAACCACCCCCTTTATATTATCTCCCACACAATCCATGTACTCGTATTCCTAGATTCATAACTTTCATTTAATTAAACTAAATTTTGTACAATTCAGCAAACATTAGACTTTTATTAAGTTAGTTCTGCGAATGAAAGGGGTCTGCATTTACAAATTGAGGGTACACGCAGGTCAATTTGCTTGACTTATTTTTTTTATTGATTTTTTAATATACATATTTCAATAATCATGGTTCCAATTAAAAATTTGTAATAATAACACATTAAAAATCAAATGAATATCAACGAACCTTTCCACTGTTCGTACAATACTACCGTGTTTGGCTTTTAATTAATGATAAAATTTAATAAATAACATAATAATAAAAATATAAAAAAAATATAATTTAATAAATGATAACATTTTTGGAAAAGTCTTGGAAAATGTTTGTTTTTGTTGAGGTGGTTTTAGTATTTTTTTGGAGCAAAGTTCTTCTAACTCCACTGATTTTGATTAACTTAACTTGCATCAAATTTAGTTTTTCCTATATGTATATCAGTAAGACAGCACGAACGTGGTTCCAATAGACATATGGATGAGATCATTTACTGATTCTCAGATGGGTATCTTTGATTGTTAAATGCAGAATATAAAGCTCCCAGCCTATGGTGGAGGGTATACAAATTATTTGTTTTTAATAAATTTGTATACTCAACAAATAAACTCGTGGTGAATTTGGCTTAAAAACATACTCAAAATAAGTGTATCGATTCTGCTCAATATTAGTAAATTTTCACTTGAAACGACTACGTGAAACACAAATTGATTACATTTTAGACGATCTGAGTACGCGTAAAAACAGCATCTGCTTAAAATCAGTACGTAAATTTCCTCAAATAATGTTCATACCTATATATATTTTGAATAAGGAATACTTGGCGCCATATGGAAATGAATTTTGTTCAATTCGTCCGCGTTGACTCAAAATTAGTTCACTTAAAATTAGTACGCAAATTTCCTTAAATAATTTTCATATATATTTTGAATAAGGAAGTACTTGGCGCCATATCGTATTAAATTTTGTTCAATTCGTCTGCTTTAATTCAAAATTAGTTCACTTTTTATTGAGTTTACTTGGAAAAACAATTGCGATGCCTAGAATGGAATCTTGACATTTCATCATAATGCGATGATTCTTCGATGTTGCCAGTTTATCACCCTTTGTTTATTCACATATTAATTTGAGAAATTTAGGGATTTTTCTGAGGAAGAGCGATTTAGGGTTAAACATTAAAAGTAACGAATTCCAGTCCAAATGGATATGGGGAGCTTCTCATATTCAGTTGGCTTATAATGATTTCCATTTTTAGTCCGACAGAACGACGCACTGTTTAATGACGATATAGAGCGGCAGTTTGAGAAAAAAATTCCTTAAATATTCCATCGAGATGACAGCTGCATAAAGAAACACTTGCAATTTGGTGGGAGGGCCTCGGACTCACAATGGCGCTATTACTAACTACCTTCGTGTCATAGCTCACATAAATTGAGCTAGGTCGAAAAATGTGCAAACAAAATTACAAAATATACAAAAATAGCCTGGTCATACGGGCAGATTAAATGCATCTCAGCAACCCGTTAACACTGAAAACCATGCTATATCGAACACCCTATCAATACGTACGCATCAACGGGTGCATCTGTTAGTCATGCTTCATTTCTCTCATTCCTCAACCGCGTGCCGCCTTTTCCGTCTTGATTTTATTGGAATAATAAAAAGATAACTTTTTACTATTTTTCTTTATTACTGTAACCATTCACAAATGCACCGAAGAACGAAAAAGGAGCACAAAAAAAAATGCAATTTAAATATGCATGAATTTTTTATGGGAAAGCCAACAGCAGCAGAAGAGCAAAAGAAAAAATTCTGCAAATAAAAGATGAAATGAAAAGCCAAGAAAATTGCATTCTTGGGAAATGCTACGATCTGCACATGTCGGTGTTTGTGTGTAGTGGTACAAAATAACCATAAACTATGTTATGTCATATGTCCGCACATCCATGCACTTACACTGGTGTTGGTGTGCAGGTCTTTGAATATGACTATAAGAATGAATGAGTATCTATTTGGTTGTACGTATGAGTGTCTGTGGGTGATGGTAAATGTGTTAGGAAATAAATCGAGTGAATATTTAATGAAAATTGATGTTAGTTTCAGGAGTGTAAAATGATTTATATGACAATACGACACGTCCTTTGTTGCATAACTACTGTTTACGTACTTTGTATGAGTGAATGTGTGCTTGTATCTTTCCGTATTTATTTATTATGCTTCCTATTGCATTTATTTGAATTTAAATGTATTGATATTCTTTTTCCACGTGGAAAGAGGCCAAAGCCTGGTACTTCAATTTATAGGAATTTTTACGACATCCTGCTAAGTTATGCTTCAATGGTTTAGTATCGCACTTGCAACGCAAAGCAAACAAATCAGCTTAGTTTGATTCAATTACTTTAATCATAACCCATCTGCAGAGATTGATGAACATTTCATGCTGTACATATAACTCCATGTTCCCAACTATATAAAAAATGTCCAATAGAAATCATATTTGAAAAAGTCATCAAAAACCCTTTTGTATGAGGGACAGTAACCGCATATATTATATATTTTTCCGTTTGGATACCAAATCAATTTATTAAAATATATAATATTACGAATTTTCAAAAGCGGCTAAAATACATATACAGGGTATTCGTCGGCATTGCAAACTACTTTGTTTGTTTATAATTTTTGATTAAATTAAAGAAAATGGACCTTATATTAATAAATGTTTTATTTAATGCAGGCAATTATGTATGGAATACAATATTAGATAAATATCCGCCTCTGTTAGCCTCATAAGTGCGAGCCCTTTTGGGCATATTTTTCCTTACATTCCCACACATTTTACGCGGTATTTCATTAACTTCATCACGAATATTTTGTTTGAGTTGCTCAAGTGTAAACCTTGCTTTTCAGATATCCCCACTAAATTGCACACCAGACTTCCGCTTCTAATGGATGTAAAGGTGACTGATGAATAATTTGAGGGTTCTCCATTGCCCAGAACCGACTATTCTGTTTATTCACATATCCATTCAAATGAAAATGTGCCTCGTCACTCATTATGATTTCTTCATGAAAATCGGGGTTATCAAGGACGAGCTGTAATATCCAATTGGCATATGTATGGCGGCTTAAATGGTCTTTCGAACACTTTCTTGAGCAACGGTAATGTTTTCAGCCGATCTTGCAGTACGTTGTGGTCCATGCGTGGCCCTATCAGCTACATACCCTCTTTATTCGAAATCATTCATTCATTCAAACACGTTGGTTTATCGAATATTTTTCCATAATAAATTTGTCACGTCTCTACTTCAAGACTCCAAATATGAACTGTCAAAACGGCGCAAAACAAAGTAGTACGTACACCTCGTTTATTAATAAAAAAAAAAAAAATATGAAGTGTGCTGTAGCAAACTGCAATAGCGGTAACGATAACCAAGCGTGCAACGTAAGCTTTTTTAATTTTCCGGAAAACCGTGATTTAAGAAAGAAATAGGTTAGTTTTTGCCGACGCGAAAAAAATTTTAACCCAAAGAATTGTCATATATGCATGCTGCATTTCAAAGCTGAGGATGTCGAAAATAGTTTACAATATAACTTTCATTGGATTTCATTTGTTATTTTAATTGAAGGTTTTTCCAAATATCGAATCCTAAAAACAGGCGCAGTACCAACAATCGGCACTGATTCGCTTGGAAACGTTGAACTCAGTGCGCAGCGAACTGCGAGAATTGAAAAAAGGGAGAATGTAAAGATTGTAAATTCCTTATTGAACAAATCCCACGCTGAAGGTGCTGCACATCGAAAACAGAAAGTAGAAGAAAACAAAACTGAGGATGAAAATCTGGGTATATATTTTTAAGAATTTTGATGTATTTTGATGTATTCACAACTCGCTAAAGCATATGTTCTCCAATGACGTCATGCGCAAAGAGAGGCCATTTTTTAAACGTCATCTGCGTAATCTTATTATCTTTCATTCATGAGTTTGTGGTACATCCGCTCACTGGTATATGTGATAGTTTATTATCTACGATATTATGGTTATGCAGTTGTCACCTTATGGATAATAATTATCATTAAATGTTTTATAACATTAACATAAATAGAGATTGTACTATTTCAATGAAAATCAGTTTATAGCGGTAGTTGGTAAACCTATGGAGGAACCATTCTAAGGGCTTTAGTTACGATTTTCCACTCTAAAAACGAGATGATTCTTTTTAGACGCGACCATTTCTTTCCTACAAATGGCAAAACTGGGTCAACGTGAAAAACTTAGTCTACAGTAAGGACAAACCCATCTTTGTAAAAAATTTAACTTTTCCGACATTTTCTTTTACGCGACTGTGGAAATTAATAGATTCGAAGAGCAACCGCCCCAACTCTCACGGGTAGATTAAAATATATTTCAACGCGTATTTCGTCGGAAGAAACTGAGTTGCGTCGATATATCATACGCCAGGAGAAAACCTTCTCACAAATTTTTTGACCTTGATTTTGTAGTTAACGATCTGAAAACCCTGGGGGTGCTTATAAAGTTCTGCATCCCCCTCCTCTTGCTACATCTATTATGTGTGTCACGCATCCTTTATTCATTCTGTATTCATATACCTTATAAAGAGATCGCAACAATAGCGAGTATGGTGATAAAAAAATGCAGATAAATAATAATAATTTGCTTCAGACACTCGCCAACATTATTGTTGATGCATTCTTCTCTATTATCGCAAAGAAGAAATTAAATTTTTCCCCCAACTTTTCTTCTAACTTGGCTTGTAGTTTCCCAAAATTTTTGAATTTCGGAAATATAGAATCAAGAGCGTCTCTTTGTCTATGAATTTCTTCAACAAGTTCAATTCTATTTCTCTGCTATTCTATGGTAAACGGAAGTCTTTTCCAACATAAAACTGTTCGATTGGAAAATCTTGCTTTTAAGCCCCGAATAACCGACTAAAATGTATCAAATTAACTGGTACCTCTGCTGAATATGAGACATATTCCAGCGCTATTTTAAAATCGCGCTACTTAATTTATTCATCACCTCTGCCAACTGCTATTGTACATAGTTTTCACCAACCAAAGCAATACGTTCTTTGTGGTCTTCAAATTGCACATAAGTGCAGCTGTCCCATTGTCAAGATAACACTTGGCCTCATTCAACTTATCTGTCTCTGTTACAGCGCTCATAGTGGATGCCTGATACTTCTTCTTTCCGAGACTTTCTTTATATTTGCGTACGTAATGTTCAAAAAAGCTTGCTGTTCAAATGTTCTCGTTCATCTTTTTCGAAGTCCTGACCTCTAATTTCATTTTCCTGCAAAAGCTTCTGCCTCATTGCAGAATAACAAAGCAATGAGTCTCGGGTCTCCATAACCACTAATGTGTTGGCATATACTGACACTGTCATTCACGAACAGATCCAATAACTTATTTCATGAAGCAATCGTCTGAATTGGACATCGAGGCTTATGAACAGATTGGAGACGCAACAACGCTGCACTCGATCTTGTGCAGTTTTTAATTAAATGAAGTAGCTATTACTAAGATATCTTCTTCTTTTTTGGCTTCGTCTTCAATATCCCATTTTTGAATTTCGGCAGCATCTTGCTCATGCATCATGCTCCATATTCAATGTTCCCATTAACAATTTTCTATTGTCCGCTATGAATGAGATACTCCGGCTTTCGAAATTCCCATTTTCAAGTTTTTCTACGTGTTTTCAAACTATTTAACACCAAAAAAAAACCAAAAAATATTGCTGGGCCCATAACTTGTTAAGCCTGAAAAGGCTTTATTGAATGAAATGAATCCTTTCTATTAGGGTAGTACGATTATTCGATTCCCTTGCATCCAATGAGTGAGATATGGGAGAGCTTCTCACATTCAGTAAGCTTACATGCATTTTATTTTTAGACTCACCTAACGGGTCCTATAGTTCAAAGACGACTCCGAACATCACAGTTTGAGAAGCATTTACCAGACTTGTCGATTACTCGACTACTCGAAATGTTCATCAGACATATCGATAGGTGGCTGTATGCTGGGTTAAACCCAGGATCATGCGAACGATAGTCTAGTATCAGAAAATTTTGTGAGTAACAAACTATCAAAGTATATTTTAGAAAGTTCAAATTTTTTTTGAGCTTTTCGAATTTATTTAAACGGGATTTATTTTTTAACAGGAAAAGTAAACTTTTGAAAAAAAAAAACGTTAGTTATTTCTTTATATTTAGCAAAATAGCACATTTTTCAAACAATCGATTTATACCGATTTCCAAACATTATCAGTTAGTATTAATTTTAACAGCTAAAGCTGCTGCGCATATTTTGTTGCTGCTGTTTTGATTACAATATTTGTCATAATTGGAAGTAGGGTTACCTCCGAGTAAAATCCTTCTTTTTTTTTTTGTAGTAAATGACAGTCGTTAGTAATCCCATTGGTACCTAAATCTAGTTAAAGGTTCTCTGCTTTTCTAAAAATGTAATAAGTTAGAATATTTAGCATCCATTTTCGTCTGCTACCATTTTGCTTTGCAACATTACATGCGCTTATATGACATCCACTTACTGCCAACTATAAGTCAGCATCAAACATCTTACTTCATTGTGAAACCAAATGGCATCACGTTCCTTTCAAGTTAATCACTTTTTATATTTTCACATCATGCTTCATCATTTTTTCCCACCCGGTATTAGCTCGACTTGTGAGATACTTTATCCCTCCCCTCGATGGCTAAATATGTCTGTCTTCCACACAGTTTTTTTCATAGGTTATTTCATTTTACATTTTTTTCACCAATTCGCTCTTATTTTCAGATGATTACTGGTATTTTCGCTGTCTCTCTCGCCGCTCCACTCCACTCCAGCGACTTTATTGATTTGCTTTCCCTTCAATATTATATTGCAATTTATCATCGCAGTACTTTGACTTAAGGGTCTTTGCATTGCAATCGCTTGCTATAACACGGACGTTAAACATCTGCAGTTTTTAAATGGATAATACATGTCACTCTCAAGTGATTGAAATAAATTTTCTTTCATTTTTAACTATCGTTTATAGCAAAATAAATGCCAACTGCTCTAAAGCTTTTGATTGAATGTCGATTGGAAGGACCATATATGTAGAGCGAAGAGGAAAGAACAATCTTGTTTGGTGAATGAAGGGACAGGAGAGCATATTAAATGTAATTTTATCGATATCTTCGTGCGATATCTTATGATATGGCTTAACAGTTTTCTCCATATAAGGACATTACAATCTATTATTATAATATGCCATTATTCATTATGAGATCAATGACATTAAGTCTATTCAAATTATTTTCCTTGCAATTTAACGTAGAACAAAAGTTATTGATTTGACAAAGTGTAGATACATTTATTATACACGAGTACAGTGCTTGAAAGTGTTATATATTCTACCGGGTTATCCATTTTCTGGTTTCCAAAGTAAAGTTAAATAAAACGCATATACTCGTAAAGCTATGATTTCGATGAAACTTTTATTTCATTATAATGCAGTGGTTCATTTAGAGGTAGTTTTCGACCACTTTTTTACACATTTCAGATGGTATCTCGGCGATAACTTAACGAATGTTGGGTTTCAAATATTCCAACGTTTATCGATTACCCGCGTATATATGGCGTTTGACGCAGCGTCAAACCGCATGATCTTGGTGACTAGTCGACGTCGCCAAATCGTGTAGCTTATGGCACCGTCTTGTTGAAACCACATATTATCGTACAGTTCATAACATTCAATTGCAGGCCACAAAAAAAATGTCGGTTATCATAAGGCCATAGTGCTCTGAATTGAAATTCGGATTATTCACCACACTTTCACTAACAAAAACCATATTTCCGGCAGTGCGTACATTGCGATAATGCAACACTGTAACGCTTCCAGTCTCTTCAAGTTTGCTCATAATGTAGGTCGATTATGACGATCATAATCACCCCGTAATGTGCGAAAAGTTTGAATCACCACTTTTATAATAAGTTATAACTTTTTTTACGCATTCTTCGGTTGTTAAACAATTCATATTCGTAGATGGCACACCTTTCACTAAATAAATAATACTTCAGGTATTTTAAAGCTGACAGCCCTGCCAGACCGGCGCACGGTGGGGCCGATCTACTGAAAAGCGGGAAAAATTCAATATCTCAAGAACGGATTAACATAGAAACCTGGGGCCAGTCTTATTCTACTCAGAACAAAAAATACATTAAGTTCAACAATGTTTATATATGTTTATATTTTTATAGTTTTCCTCGTCAAGTTCGAACTTTGTATCTCCCCACAAGCACTCACACAAATCGCGATAGTTAATTTTGACCGAGCTCATGACGACGTCTGCAGCTAGACTGAACTCGAATTAAAAGTGTTTTGAAGTGTGGACATGTATTATATGAGCCAACTGGGTAAACAAAATAGTGTAACAAACAAACGCGTACTCTAATCCTTTCTTTTCTTTGCGGTGTTGTGATCGGATAGGCTGATGAAGGATGATTTTTGTTCTAATCTTCACTTTAACTCATCTAGTTTGAAAAGTGATCATCAACGTCTCGGAGGAAGCTGGAGCTTTTTTCGTAACCATAGCTGTTCTCAATTCTTATTTGAAATTCGTAACTTATAACGTCGTAAAGCGCTCTAATATTTTTTTTGCCCAGTTTGACTCATGTGTGGTTTAGTTGGCCATCGTAGAGCAGGGAAAAAAATTGATAATTTTTTTGTCCCTCTTTCACAATTATATGCACTCATTTATAGTAGAGTGTAATTTGGTCAAACTTTCATTATTCTGACATTTGGCCTAAATTAATGGAAATACCCTTGAAACAGTGAAAACATCATGTTGTTTCTTGATCCTGTAGCTATAATAGAGTGAGAATCACAAACTAGATAACCGATATCAGCGCTTTCGATAATCGATTTTTTTCCGTCTTGGCCTCAGTGTGCGGCGGTTTCAAAACCACAAATTGGATAACTTTGTATTCTCAGTTTATCTGAGCCATGTGTATTTTACGAAATATGAAGCAATGAGAATACAAAATTTAATTTTGCTGCTTTTCACTTTGTAGTGCCATTTCTGGAACAAACAAAAGCGTTTAAATGCGATCGTAATTGAGATATCACTATAAATCCTGAAAAGTAAATGGGATAATTTGAAACTTCTCTAATATTCTAATATTGTACGATAAATTGTATTTTCTCCGATATCACTCCATCTTCCTAGTATTAAGAATAATGGCTTGAGCAAATTTGTACAGATACACATACGGCTGCGCCTAAAATATTGATGTAGGTTAGGTTAGGTTTTCATGCAGGGGAACAAAGTGGATGAACCCGTACAGAAATTTCAGTCAGCTGAAGTGACTTAAACATATGTACCTTTACCCAACATCTCTCTGCGTTTTTAAAAAATTTTGTTAATTAATGCACAGCAAAAGAAGCACAAAAAATATATAACATACTAGACTTAATCACATGAACCTATAATCCTCTGTATTCCGCTTAGAAATTGTAAGGAGACCATTGGTTATTGCGTAATGGGTTCATTTTGGAGGCGATCCAAAGCATTAACATTCACAGAAATGAATTAAATAAAAGCTTCATGCATGCTGACGTACTCAATTTAGTACAACTGAATGAAAGATGTGAATTTAGGAACATGTGGGGTAAATTACGTAATTTTTATGGGAGACAGCTAAAAAAGAGTAATTATTTTATTACATTTTGCCAATTGCTGTAATGCAACAGGCAAAAATTAAAAGTATGAATTATGATTTACAGGCAAAAATTAATTAATTTGATAAATCGGCAATTCATGCACAGAGAATTAAGGTCCCCAAACGCATTATGTGTGCCAAAGTTGGCAGAAATCAGTGTAACCGTTTGAAAGATATGAACATAAGAATTTGAGTGGTCGGTACAAGAAGCGAGTGGTTGCTTGATCGATTTTTTTTCTAGTTTTACACGTATTATAGATTAGTACAATGAATGAAAATTTTGATTGCTCTAGCAAACGTGTTAGAAGCTTTAGGGAAACAGTTGAATATCGGAAAATCGAAATTTTTTAGGGGAGGCGCCAAAGGGGGCGTAACAATGTGTATCATTTTCATTTGCAATGAATATGTTTACAAATTATTATACCATATCTAATTCCATTGAATTAGGCGCAGTTGAATTATGTATATAAGAACATATGAATTAAATGGATCATTTGTATAGGAGATATCAGAAGGGGCGTAAATAGTTGTTCGATTTTTTTCCAAATTTTACTAAATATTGTGCAGCAACACAATGGACAAGATTTTGAGTTGCCACAGTTTATGAATCAGGAGTTATAGATGGAAAACTAAATTTAGAAAAATAGGTAATATTGTATGAGAGATGCCAGAAGGGGTTGGTCGATATAGACCATTTAAAATATCTAGCCAGTATTTGACAAAATGTTAGGCTGTTTAAATTTTAAGAAGTTTGAAAAAGATTCACGACAGTTATTGCGTTTACCAATCTGTCAACTAACCAGTCAGAGAGGCGGACATCGCTCAATCGACTTAGAAAGTCATGAAATACATTTGCCAAAAGATACTTAATAGTTTGGACACTTCCTTCTAGGTGCTACATTGACACATGTATTCTTTCATTCCTTCGGATGAAGGCATACAAATGAAAATATTGTAATGCTATTATAGCATAGAGTAATTATTAGATGACCTGAAATTGTAAGAATATCTAAGCGTGAAGGCCCTCCAGATTAAGGATATTAATTAAAGATCTTCACCAATCTCTTTCCAATGTATCTCTATATGCTTAACGGAGCTTCAAGAAGGAACATATTAATTATTATCGACTTCTTCCTCTTCTTCGCCAACATGACAATACTTCGATGAGGACCTTTCCTGTCCATCATTAATGTCCAACTTTCTTTGGCGGAAGCACACATCTAGTTGTCCCATTCTTCAGACCACTTCATTGCCTGGAACATCTCTATGATATCATTTGGTTAAAGTGTACCAAGTCTTTTCCAGCACGATTTCAATATGTTTTATCTTTACCATTTCAATTTGATGAATTTAACAATCAATGGTAGCTCGAAATTTCTAAACTGCAGCAATCACAATTTTTGCTACTTGGATTGCTTTATAATGCTTGGGAATATTTAACAGTTGACTCATTTTATCCATATATCTTCAGCATAATATCTTTTAAGCTGTATATGAGTACTATGTATATGAATTTTGCGTTATGCCAACACAATACCAAATGCATGCAATGTGTAACTCCGAAGGTATCAATTTATATTCATTGCAAATTTTGAAGATAATCGTTTATCGTCTGCAAGGATTCTAAAAATGTCAATTACACATATACCGCAAATGAATGTGGCAAAAGTGCTTCTGAACGTCAACATTTGTTCAATTCAAAAGGAGTCTTTATGCCACTTTATATGAAGTTGTTAGTTCACAAATTAGTCAACTATGAGTGCAGAACAAATGCAAGTCTTTTATTTGTTTGACCACAGACGATAGTTTTGAAAGTGCTGTAGCGGCAAAAGATTACCTCACAGTCTTTGAATATAAACAATGTTTTCTCCTTTGTGTTGGCCAAACATTTTAAACTTGATTATTATGGAATTTAACTATGTCCGTCTATATTATCATCAACATTGATTTACTAATATTTGCTTAATACTTTACTCAATTAATATTTAATATATCTAAGACTAAAGATGTGTTTACTTCTTGTTTGCAGGTAAATGTCATAATTACTTAATCCCATAATAAAGGTAATTGGAAAACTTAATATTAGTTTAGATAAAAATTAATAATTTAAGTGGTTTTGATGCTAAGATCATCCTGTTTTTAAAAGCATACAGTTTAATTTAAAATTTTAAAAGCATACAGTTTAATTTAAAATTGAAACCACTTAAGTTGCTCCCTTCCCACTTAGTATTAAGAATGATTTTCTTACAGTCATATCAAAACGGGAGTTTAATGTACACTGACCAACAATCGAACAATAGAAATGTCACTTTGTGCATTGGTGTTTAATGTTGGGACATAATATTTTAGCTCCGAATACGACTTTGTTTCACTGACATCATTCTTTTCCGCCGGCAAATTTGGGTCCATCCGGGGCATTTGGGTCCATCCGCATAAATAGGTGTTGTTTGTTCATGTTTGTCCAACGCTAACAATCTTTAAATTAGCACTATTTCTGTCATTTCAGTTCACTGAGCCATCCGCTGAGCTTTTTTTTTGCGAGATTTAACAACAGACGGTAAAGGTACTTTAAACTGAAGCAAAAATAAATGTATGTAATTAATTTGCTCATAATTGAGTATATTCTTCTTGAAATTTTGTAATACTTACCTCAGCAACTTCGCTTATTAGAAATTGAACCGCCAAACATGATTCTTGCATAGACTCAAGTATGCTTTGTAATAAATTACGATCTTCTGATTTGCGAAGTATTATGGTCAAATGGCCGTTCTTTTTTGTAAATAGGCAACAGTTTTTGGATTTAAATTTTCCGATACATAACAAGTCTGTGTTATATTTATAATAGCAAATAAAGCCATCACCAATACTGTACTGGACGAAAAGCAAGGGCGTTTGCTTAATATCACCATTATCATTGGGATCTCTGAAGACCTGAAAAAAAAATGAAAAAAATTGATTATGAATATTTTGCTCATTACTATAACTGGTATGATCTGCTTTAGCGATTGTGATCAGTAATATTTTATGGATTTTAAAACTTCCACTTTTCATACACAAAATATTTACATACCTGTTGATAGCATCGCCCCTTTAGCATGTCCAATTGTTTATTTATCAAATAGTCGGCAGCCATATGTAGCACTCTGGCCACTTTTTGGTCTCCATAATCGTGAATCGTTAGAGATATAGAGATATCCCTGGGCCAACTTATTTCTTTTTGGTGAAATACACCATGGACAACTGTGTCTTCTCTTCTAGTAAACTGTAGAAGACATTTTTGTCTCATTATTTCATTGAATTTTGTTGATATGCAGTATCTGCAGTCTGAAGCAACTCGCCTCGATATTGATATTATTCCGTTTAATGCCTACGTGACGATTTATATAGACTTGGTTGAGATCTTCATTTGGCAGTCCTAACGAGTGTACTAAATTGTATATGAATCTGCCGCTGGTTTGTCCTTTATTTATTTCGACGATGAACCAGAATAAACTGCAAATTTGCCATGTCGCCGCAACACTTAAAATCACGAAGAGTTGAAAAATTCAATTCCATATTCCATTCGACAGGAACGTTGACATGACAATGTTTTTTTTTTGGTATGCTGCCGGTTATATACACCGCCTACGATTCCTTGTGAGTTTTTTTCTTTAGCGATCGGATCATATTTTACTTACCTACATGCAAAATTCCTTTTGATCCCTTTCAGACTTGTAACATAGTTTTATTCGAAGGTTGAGGTAGCATTGTCGTGGCCTGGGTTAAGCTGAAGGACCATAAACCTTTCAGAAATAAAATACAGGATTTACTTTTGTTTGGATTTACTGAACAGAGGTTTTATTTATACAGTTATTTATAGTAAATGCTTGTATAGTTGTTGAACGACTTAATGATAAAGATCAACTCCTGGCGGATGCTCAGGGCTTTGGATTTTATCAGGATAATCGGAAGATCTGCTTTCTTTATTTATCTGCTTTCATCGGGAAACTCAGAAAGAGTTCCAACGATTCCTCTATCGGACTGCATTCGGATCGGCGGTATATCAAACTAATCTTACGAACAGTAAGCCAAAGCTTCTGTGCTGAGGAACTGTAAGCCGAAGCTTCTGTGCTGAGGAACAGTAAGCCGTAGTTTCTGTGATGAGGAACAGTA
>JAHXMU010000724.1:249387-322339 GCA_019455685.1 Philornis downsi | reverse complement strand
CTGAGGAACAGTAAGCCGATGCTTCTGTGCTGAGGAACAGAAAGCCGGAGCTTCTGTGCTGAAAAACATTAAGCCGAAGTTTCTGCCCTGAGGAACAGTAAGCCGAAACTTTTCTGCTGAGGAACAGTAAGCCGAAGCCTTTGTGCTGAGGAACAGTAAGCCGAAGCTTCTAAATATTTTTCGATTTATAACCACACTCAAACAAAACTAAAACAGAAAGTGATTAGTAGTTAGGTAGCACATGTATGAGTATTACAAACTCTTAAGCATTTGAAAATTGGTCGATTGTTAGTGTAAAGTTTGCATTTACATTCTAGTTAATGTATGGGAATGATGATTCAATTTTACTACCTATACATTGTTACCCGTTACTGTTCGGAGCGGAGCAGTGCAAATTCAAATCTAATCTAATCTAAATTTTATTGTTTTTTTTTTTTTTTTTTTATTTTTACTTCCTGTTTACATAAAAAAAATGCAAAATTCACACATCCACTATTATGATGACTAAAATTATTGGATTAAAGTTTGAGTTAATTCATCGCTCTCTTCATTCGCCAGATTTAGCTCCTTGGTATTATTTTCTTTATAAAAACTTGAGAAAAAGTCTCGGTTGTAAAATATTTGCCAACAATGTAGTAGTGGTACCTGTGGTTGATGGCTATTTTAAGGAGTTTGACAGTTCTTAATATCGGTGGAAAAAATATATTAGATTATTATAAGGATTATGTTGAAAAAATTTTTTGATAGGGATATTTCGCAACCTTCTTGTGTCTTCTTGGTTAGGTCGGTTAGTTTTGGGACCACCCAAATTATCTTTAAATTTACAAGTTCTCTTTCAATTGTTTAAGTGCAAATTTATAACCGCATTTTTATAGAATAAGTATGGCAAGTTTTGCCTCCAATAAAGATACAAAATAATATGCCAAAAATTTGTTTGAAAATTGTGGGATTCTTCTTAGTAACATTTAGAAATGATTTGTTGTTGTATGTTACTTATAATTAGGAAATCGTATGGTCAAATTTTCGGTTGCCCTTTTTATTTAGTTAGAAATTGCATATTTGTATCCTTGTCTTACATATACTCTTGTGTGCTGAATAAACCGCATTCTTAAAGTGTTTTCTACCATATAAGTAGCACATACTTGCAAATTTTTAAAACAACGTTATTCAATCCAGAAAGACATTAACATTGAAATGGGAAGAATTGTGCTTTCTTTGAGAGATCAAGGACATTTTTCTCGTTCGGGAAAAGTTAAGAAGTTAGGAATTTGGTTACAGACCCATAAATTTTAAGCCGACGCACCGGCAGATGTTCAATTTGATAATTTCGATAAGCTTAATGAAATAAAATACAAAGTCAATTAATTGTAAAAACTGACATTCACGCAAAATTTTTTGTAAATATACTCAAAAATGTTTATAGCGGCTACCATCAAGTAGAAATCGACGAATAAAATGCAATCAAGGAAATGTTGGTTAAGTAGAAGTAGCCAGTGGAGGCGAGAGAAATAGCTGTCATTCTTTCTACTGTTTTACTCAAACTACTCAGGCTTATAATGACAAGTTTACAGAGTCGTCAACAGATTTTATGGAGGAAGTAGCGATGGCTCTAATGTTGGAACTAGGACTAAGTTGAAATAAATATTTAGTCTTACGAAAAGTATTAACCTGTAGAAGATGCCAAAATATAGTTTTATGGAATGCAGTAACGAAAAAAGAATCAAAATCTTGCCAAGTTCAATCGATGTTAATTAAGCCAAAAAAAACTTTCCACTTAAACAATGTGCTCCCAAATATATCACACAGAATTTTGTACGATTTTCTTCAGGTGAAATGGAAAAACTTAAGCACAGGGTGTCCGTAGGGAGGGTATACTACTTTGTTTTCCCGCCATTTTAGTAAACATTAGTTTTGACAGTTCATATTTGGCAGTCGTGAAGTAGAGACGTTTACCTATATTATGGAAAAATATTCGATAAACCTGCGTGTTTTAATCGTTTAAACATTTTACCAAATTCAATCATCGATTACTGTGACGATGAGAAAGTTATGTGAAATTTTTGGGAGAAACAACGTGCCAACAAGACGCACTATTTATTGTGTAGTGAATGATTTCGAAGAAAGGGGGTCTGTAGCTGATAGGGCCAAGCATGGACCACAACGTACTGCAAGATCGGCTGAAAACATTACTACCGCTCAAGAAAGTGTTCAAAACAATCCATCAACCTCAATTCGACGCTGTGCTCAGGAGCCTGGCCTTCAAAGTACAACTTTGGCCACAATTTTGCATAATATTTGCATTTGTTTCTATTAAAGATTCAGTTGACACAAAAGCTTCTTCCACAAGACCATTTACACCGCCGTACATATGCCAATAGAATGTTACAGCTCGTCAATGACAACCCCGATTTTCATAAAAAAAAATCATAATGAGTGACGAGGCACACTTTCATTTGAATAGATATGTGAATAAATAGTCGATTCTGAGAAAATGGAAAACCCTCAAATTATTCACCAGTCACCTTTGCATCCATTAAAAGTGGCAGTCTGGTGTGCAATTTGGTCAGGTGGAATCATTGGACCTGACTTCTTTGAAACTGAAAACGGCGTAACGGTAACTGTCAATGGGGAGCGATATCGTGACATGATTGAAACCTTTTTAACCCCACAGCTACATGCTTTGGGCTTGATTAAAATGTGGTATGAATAAGACGGTGTCACATCGCATACAGCCAGGATTACAATGGAATTGCTGCGAGACCTCTTTCCACAACAAGTTATTTCAAGAAATGGTAATGTTGATTGGCCTCCACGGTCGCCTGATTTGTCTCATCCGGACTTCTTTTTGTGTGGATATCTGAAAAGCAAGGTTTATGCAAATAAACCAGAAACGCTTGAGCAACTCAAGCAAAATATTCGTGATGAAATTATTTGTGAGAATGTAATGAGAAGTGTGCTCAAAGGGGCTCGCATTTGTGAGACTAACAGAAGCGAACATTTATCTGATACTGTATTCCATACATAATTGCCGATATTAATTAAAACATTCATCAATATAAGATACATTCACTTTCATTAAAATTCATTAAATAAAACATTCATCAATATAATTTCCATTCTCTTTCATTTAATCAATAATTATAAACAAACAAAGTATTTCAACATTTTCCCTATATTGGGTATGATCTAAAATACGAGAATATCCTGATGGCTCCGATTCAAGAAATGTGTTTGATTTTAAAAACCAAAGAGGATATAAAATTGATAACGCACTTTTCGGGTACGGCAATACAAATGATACTTAGATACCGTTGAAAATAAAATAAGAAATTTTAAGAAACCCGCAGCAATATGTTTAGAAATATGTCTAATTGGGAAATTCTAAGGATATGTAATATGCAGCTTCTAAAATCTTTGTTGTTTATGGATAACCGGTGGCCAGATTTGGCACATTTATGTGAAATAAATAAAATTATAAATTTTCTTTTAAACAGTTGGAACAACAAATATCTTTTGCATTCAAAGATATTTTGGGTTAAAATCGATATTTTGTTCAAAAATATCACATGTTTAGAAAAAGCTGTAATCGCTATTGCAACTACTAAAAAAAAGCAAATTAGGTTCTGTCATACAGAAGTTAAGGAAGCGATTCTTGTACACTGTATGTGCAATTTTACTACCTTTCCAAAATATTTTTTCCGAAATATTCCGGAAGTTTGCTTTACAATTTGGCAAAATACTGCAAAAAGTCAGAGGAAAACATTTAAAAAAAATATTCTATAATAAATGGTGTATGTTTTAACTTACTGGTAGTTGAAAGTATGTCAATCATTTTACAATGACATCAGATGCGCCAATTTTGTAAAAATGTCCGTGAAAATATGGCCTTTGTGGATATGTACACACTAATGTGTATTGGATGTGTATGAGATTTTACATATTTCAGTTTTATAGGAAGTACTTTAATATTAGACCGCTCTCACTTCAGAATTTCAATTATTTTAGAGCGTCACTTAATCTGCATGTAGTCAATAGTCACCTTAATCTGTATACGTCATTGTGTGAGCGATGTAGCATCTTATGTGCTGAGTAAAGACAAACCGCTATGTGACAGATTATATAACAATATTTTATTTTAAAAGATTTGATAAATTTATTTCTTCTCTTTCACAATTCGAAACCTTTCCATTAAAATGTTCTGCCCACAAGCTTTTGTAGCAATTATTTTGTAAATACTTAGCAAAACCTTTAGAAGGATGATGCTTGAGCTTACTGAAGAATAGAAAAATTATTTTAGTGTATATTTTACTGGAGAAACGTGCACTACATATGAGAGAAGGATATTTTATAAGTGTCCATCCATTTAACACCGATCAGCCATTTACTCCAAAATACTGTAGAATATAATAAGTGGTGGCCCATCCGAAACTTTGCCGCCTCTTCGATTTCGCATTTAAACGGTTGTTATAATTGGCAACAGCACTAGAGTGGTGATTAATTGTTTCTGCCATTTTATCTGTTCCAAACAAACTATACCGTTTTATTCATTTTTCGGTTTCAAAAGTAAAGTTAAATATAACACGCTTGAAGCTATGATTTCAATGAAGCTTTTATTTCATTGTTAATGCGTGGACCTTGTCTACTACCTCTACTACCACCTCTGGTAGAGGTTGTAACCATGGTTCCTTCTGAGGTAGTTTTCGACCACTTTTTCGCACATTTCGGGCGGTATCTTGAGGATAAGGGCGCCAAATCGCATGATCTTGTTGGCCAATTGATATGAAATTACGCTTTCTGGAAACTTTTTGAGCAATGAAGACAAAATAGGTCATATTGTGTGGCTCGTTGCACCGTCTTGTTGAAACCACATATAGTCCAGTTCATAATTTTCAATTGCAGGCCAAAAAAATCGGTTGTTATGCGGCTGTAGTGTTTTGAATTGAAATTCGGGTTATCTGCCGTACTTCCACTAACAGAACCAACATTTTCAGCAGTGCGTACATTGCGATGATGCACACGCAATGTAACGCTTCCAGTCTCTTCAAATGTCTTTATAATCTTGCCAATTAATTACACAATAGGTAGACTATGAAGATCTTAATCACCTCGTAATGCATGAAAATTGTCCATGTTTGAATCACCACTTTTGTAATAAGTTTTAACTATTTTTAAGTGTTCTTTGCTTGTTAAATGATCCATGTTCGATAATGGAATAAAATTATTATATCATAATTATTTTACTAGGCGTTTGTGTGTCGTCTTAATCAATTAAATTGTAATTGATTTTACAGCTTTTATTTCAACATGAAATTTAATAGCAACGACAACAATAACAATATCACTGACACCGGTATCATTTATTGCAACAGTGTCACCAACACAATGATCAGTGTCTACATACGAGTATTCGTATAATAATTATAACAGCAAACTATGACAGCTTAATTACAGACATTAAAAATGAAATTTGTACACCAATACTGTTACCGATACAGTCATTGTGCATCCTTGCAAATACACATGTAGGTCCACATGTACATATTTCACGTGCGAAAGGACTGGTATGTACAAATTGTTGCTTGACAACTACACAAATATTTGCATTACCTCCTGTTGTATCAGCAACGAACTTTAACTTAATATACATGCGAATAAAGTGTTAAATTAGACTTGATGCAATTTTAAACGGAAAAGTTTACTAAGTAAAATTGTTGTTTAATTGGTTGGTTGGTTTTTTGAAAGCCCGGGGTCTGGTGGTTTTTGCTGATTCGACATAAATTCGAAAGGTTTGCGCAAAAACTTTGCACAAATTTGGAGACTATCTATGTATATGTTTTGATTGGAGAAAAAAAATACTGTAATCACAGTCGCTTCTATTTGATTTGGATTCTATTTGGCATATGATACTTTCAAAGGAGGAGAGATATGACTGAAGGTGGAACCAAATTTCTACACAATAATATTCATAAGGCATCTTATGGCTATCTCCTGATCAAGGCAAGAGGAAGGAGATTGATCATGTGATGTCAGTATCATCTTCGATTACCACCTTTTTGCGTTTAAGGTTCCAGCATAAGAAGTGGAACATAGGGAAAAGAGTATTCAAGCAGATGCAAATGAAGCTAAATAATACAAAGCTGCAAAGTACCGGGGCAGCTGAATATTATTCCAATAGATAGATATTCCGAATTATTGAGCCACAACAGACATAATCTCGTTGCTCCTGACACATAGTGACAACATATTGTGCATTTGGTGGCATCCTTCCCGTAAATCATACTTCAGCATAAGAGAATGTTTTAGCCTGATGGATAATGTCGAGCAACTTCTGAGGAGAAGATGTTGAGCATAGAAAAATGTTATAACTAATTGTAACGCACGTTGTAAAAGGTTACTTTAAAGTGTTGATAAGAGAAACAGGGCCGATAAGACCAAAAAGGTCAAAGGTAAAAATTATAATACTGCGTTATCTCCTATAGAGACAAAGAAAGAATCTACTCGCAAATACGAAGGGTGTAAAGCAGTCATGGTTTAATAAGATCGTTCATCAAAAGACAATAAATACGAGGATATTGACAAACCACAAAGCAGAAGTCGAAACAAGATCAGAGTAAAGCTTGAGAACAATAAAGCCTCCTGTCAAAGCTTTTTAAGAACGATATCTCCATCGGTAATGATGAATAGGCATCAGTTTCTAATGACGTTTTGGCTAAACAGAAGCAAGCCATGTGATTGGAGTTTAGGCTTATTATATATTTTGTTTAAAAAAGGTGAAGATCAAATGTGTGTTAACTATCACGAGATAAGTCTTTTACGTTGATGGTATAGACATAATCGGTCAAATGTTATAAAATATTACTGCATTTTTTTCAAGGGAAGGAATCAACAAATATGAATTCAATGAAAAACGAAGACAAAAAAAAAAATTACACCTAAAACTTTAGTGTATCTCTTGCAGCTGTTAACATGAAGAAAAACTGTACAAAACAATAGTCCAAACTATTTTCCTATTCTAATAGTGTTCTTCGAGATATGGATCCATCATTTTTATCGGTGTATATTTATCTCCCATTAATTCTGATATGTATAAGCTATTAAGTGCATCAAAATGCTGCAATTGCTTCGACCGGGACAAGCTGCTGTCAAACCATTTATGGTCTTGTGGGTCCAAAAATTATCTATATCGGATCTAAAATCGTTAACATTATCTAGAGTAAAATTTCATTACAATTGCTTCCAAATGGTTGTAATAGCATCACCAATTAGTTAGTTCATATAATGAAGTGATGAAATAACTGTAGTCCAAAGTCCATGATCTAAATGTAGACCATCATAGTCTTTCATATTTCACACTTGACAATGATATATAAATGATATTGCGATAGTGGTTATACTTGTTTGGGCCGCCTATTTTGAATACTGAGCATAATATACTTAGGTTTCAATCATGGGACAAAACTTGGTCATGAAATGATGCATGTTCATTATCAGCTCATAGCAAACTATTTGAAATATATCTGCTGGCGGAAATTAACACCGGCATTTTTGGCCTCCATAAGCCATGATAATGCTAGTCTAATCTCGTTTTGCTCAGTACAGTATAATTGAAGTCATCGCCACTACTTCTGCTGCCTTCCGGTATTAGTAACTTTCTTCCTTCCGTTCCTTTATTGAAAATTATTTTGAAATTTTTAGCAAATGTTGCGACACAGCAATACTGCATCACTGAAGGATCACCTCTGCAATAATGAAATGTGTCCGATTTGGATGCCAAGGATTTACATTTAACTCCAAAGAAATAAACGGGATTTCTTTTTCCCTCTCTTTACAGAGCTCTCATGGCACATAGAGTGCATGTAGCTCAGTGTAACTTAGCTGGAATCTCCATCTAGTGCTGTATCACATATCACACACTGCTTAGTACCTCTAGAAGCATGCATCCCTTCTAGTGCCAAGTGATTACACTGGTATCCTATGTTTGAATAAGAGAATAACAAAGTTGCCGAGTAGATTTCTTTGTGCTCGCATCTGATTCCATTTACTATGAGAAGAACATTTCCAATTCCAGCTAAAAATAGTTAATGGAGCTATATTTTTCCATTTGCTCGGAAAATGAACTCTGATCTTGTTATCTTTATCTTCCTTCGGATCACAAGAGGGAGCAATAAAAACCATTTTGGCCTGAAGCGGACTCTTATGAACCACCATACACCTTGGATGGTGATGATGTCAACATTATACTTGGGAAGATACTTTACATATCGGTAGAGGAATATTGGTGCAGGGGGTTTGGTCTTTCAAGGCGCATAATTTTAAATTGTAATTCATGTAATTTGGGTTACATGTATTGCCTACAATCTGCAGGTTTAAAATTTTTCGTACATTTTTCCTTTGTCAATTTTGAACGTTGGATGGCAAGTCAAAATATTAGAGATTTAATTAATCACATTACCCGATGCCTATTTCATGTGTCACAGAATAGTGTATGCAAATATGATTCAATGTCGAAAAAGGAATGCAAATGCATTGAAATTGCAAAAACGGATGATGGAGGCGCAATTTTGTTGAGTATTGTGGACTCCAAGTTGGTTAGTCCGAAAAAACATATTTCAATTTTTTTTTAATCTCTTTGAGATTGCGGGTCCACTACCACATTAACTTCAATTCCTATCGCTCCAAAACCGACACCTGCCCCATTGGAGTTGACAGCAGCGGGTGTCTCATGGTCTATATTAGCAACTGATGGCATTATCAATTTAGCCTTCATACCACGTATCATACGAGCCATGCGCGATACATAATTGTAATTAATATTATTAAAGCCTACCGGTAATACTCTTGGTTACCGATGCATTTGGAACTCACTGAGGCCATAATTATTATACATCTAGCAGTTATTCAAAACTTTACAATGACGAACACTGAAGGGGGACAACGTATGCAAATGAGTGGATTCGAATCGATGGATTTCAAATCGAAACTTAATATGAGCATGCATCAAATATTTGTTGTTATCTGGAGTATTTGAATAAGCAAACATGAATACAACGTTATAACATGTGTGCTGCTGTATAAAAGATGAACTTTTGCGCGAGAAATAATCATTATCAGTGGAAGTTAGTTAAAAGCTCAAATTGCCAATTAGGATATTGATGTGGATACCAAAGTGATTGTTAATTAAAGTTTTATGATATATTTGTACGGATTGGTTGCCTGTGGACTGGTCAAATACTATGTACGATATTATGTGAAAAGTTGTGCATACTAGCAACTATGACCAGAAATGCTGAATGTTCAAAGCTTAACACTTGCATGCATGGCAACGTATGATAATGGGAAACTGAAATATCTGCCATTGAAGAGAAAATATAGCAATAAATTGTTTAAAAATAGTGAACAAATATATAAAACTAAGAATCCTTTTGAATATCGAAATTGAATAACAAATATTAGGAGACGAATTGAATGACAAATATTGGCGATAGAACAGAATGATTCCAAGAGATGACTTGTGAAAATGCAGGTAAGAAGAATCCCAAAATATTGGCAATATTTTAAAATCTACCTCAGTAACCGAGAAAATTAGCATATACATCAATTGATGCAATAAGAAATTTAACAATTGAAGGAATCGTCTAGAGTGTCTCAAGTATCTGTTGACCAAATGTGTTTCATGAATTTTTAAATCGATTGAGCGATGCTCGTTTTTCTTGCTGGATGGATGTTTGTGGTAGAAATGATAACAGTCGCAAATTTTTAAGAAACTTCTAAAAAGCTGGCACAGCCTTATCCGGTACTTCCAAAACAAATTGGCAGATTTTTGGAAATCCAACTTTGTCCCTTTCGTAGAATTCGGCAAGATCGATTAAGTAGATGCCTTCTGGTAATTCCCCTACATATTACCGATTTACCCCTTATATTATTACGCTCATATCTTCTATCCGAATTTATAAAATGTACAGGTTTTGGGAAATTCAATTTTTGTACATTTTTGTTCAGAATTTTTCAAAAGTATCTGGCAAAACTTTAGAAAATTCGAACAAGTAATCACGTTGCTTGTGGCATCTTCCACCCAAATGACAGATTCTACTTAAATCATATTAGTTTCATATCTTTTTGGAAGTTACTTTCGTACAAATTTGCCGATACAGCGAAACCTTGATTTTCTCCAGAACCCCATTTTTGACCACTACAATAACTTAAGCTTTATATTTTATTAACATTATTATACTAGGTAAAATAGGAGAAAATCGAACGGACAACCACGACCTATGTGGTATCTCACATATAAATTACCTACTTCTAGATTTATAGGGAGAGGATTTCTATGACAGGCATATTGAACTGGAATAGCTTTGAAAATGGAAACAATATATCAAATATATCGATGCTTATTTGACCTAAATTGGAGCATTCTAACTATGTTAAATAAAGCCTTCAATGTCGTACAAAAATATTTTTTTTTTTTTTCATTCATTTTCTTTATTGGATCTTTCTTTCGAAATTTACAATATGTAATATGTAAACTAAAGTATCCTGCCATTGCCGGATCTTGTTTTTGGCGAGCAGAACTGTTTATCACCGGACCAAGCGTGTCCTTTCTTTTTAGCCGTATATGACCGGGAGTGGGAGGACAACTTCGACACATATGACCTGCTTAATTTTTTTATTTCCTCGGATAGTGGCACTACAATTTCGCAATTGCTAATTTGACAGGAGTCCACATTTATTCTAAATCTTCATAATAGTAGCGTTAGGGAGATCGTGTGTTACTGATTCAAGCTTTCTTGCTTTCTGTGTGGTGAATATATGGTTGAAAAAAAGGATATGCAATATCAGAATCAGAATTAAAATATCACATTTACATTATTTTGGTTTTGCTGTTAGAAAGTTGAAAAAACCATGGACACCGACAATGTTTTGCAATAGTTGCAGAACTTTTTTATACAAGTTGTTAAATGGCAAGAAGATCTATTTCGATTCGATTTCAATTCAGGGACTTTGGAGAGAGTCAAGTAACCACAAAACTGTTTATTATTTCTGTTAAACAAAAGTATTTAATATCAAATATCGAAAAAATATTGCATACACGAGTGTTCCATAGGTTTCCTAACCGCTTAAACGTCCACTAAATGATCCATCGTAAATAACTTTAAATTAATCTGTTTCAGGTCATTGGTTTGTTGACTGGTGTGCAAGAAGGTTTTACAAAATATTGTTGTTTCCTTTGTTTATGGGATAGTCGCGCTACATGTCATCATTACGTCAGAACGGAGTAGCCAAATAGAACTGAATGTTCACCAGGAAAACAAAACATTTCAAAAAAACCATTAATTGATCCAAATGATGTTTTTCTTCCGCCGCTGCACATAAAATTTCGCCTTTCTAAGAACTTTGTCAAGGCTACGGACAAAGATGGTGCAGCATTTAAATATTTGTTAGCGGTTTTTCCTAAAATTTCATATGCTAAAATCAAAGAAGGTATACTCGTATTTGTTGGCCTTCAGCTCAGGAAGCTATTATTGAATGATGACAATTTTTCACAATGTTTATTGAAGAAAGAATACGCAGCCTTGAAATCTTTCAAGATCATCGTGAACAGTTTTCTTGGGAACAATAAGAGTGAAAACTACAGACAAATTGTTGCTGAATTATTAAAAATTATCACGAATTAAGTGCACGAGTGTCACTCAAAACGCCTTTTTTCATTCGCATTTAGATTGTTTTCGACAAAACCTAGGTGCGGTGAGCGACGAACAAGGGCAGCGTGCTCACCGAGATTTAATGAAAACAGAAAAAAATTGTCAAGGATTTTGGGACAAAAGCATGCTCGGAGACTATTGGTGGACTTTAATACGTGAAATCGAACCAAGAAAATATCAACGACGTTCAAATAATGCAATTCACCTTTTAAAATTCATTGATTTTTAAATAAACTAATGATTTTTTTTATGTAAAAAACGATTGTAAATATTTTTTTTGTATCTCGAAAACCTGACGTGATAGAAAAAAACCAATTACAGATTCGAATTCAGCCCAGCAAATTACCCTCGGTTGGGTTGGCGGGCTCATGAAGTTTTAGTCGCTATGAATCACTTCGACAGGAAGCGTCGCGCATTTTGCGTGCGCGCATTTTACGAGAACTCTCGTTCATATATTGCTACTAGGCGACTATATTGCGCTGAATATGGACTACGGCGAATTAGTGAAGCTCCGAGTGCTAATTTAATTCAAATATGGGTAAAGCGTTTTGAAGAGACCGGTTCAACATTTAAACCACAAGCAAATGGTCGCCCAAGAACATCTAGGACCGAAGACAATGTTGAGAGAGTTATGGAGTCAGTACGGGGAAATCCACAAATGTCGACTCTCAAGAGATCGTCTGTCTTACAATTATCGCGACCAAGTTTGCAACGAATTTTAACATTGAATCTTAAACTGCATCCATATAAGCTGCAATTAACACAAGAATTGAAAGATTCCGACTTCATAGCAAGGCTCGCATTTGCTAATGAAATGCTTACTCGATTTTCCAATTTTGACAATATCCTTTTCTCTGACGAGGTTCATTTCCTTATGAATGGGTTCGTAAACCGTCAAAATTGTTGTTACTGGAACAGTGAAAATCCCAAAATCAAACACCAGAAACCATTGCATAGTCCTAAAGTGACAGTATGGGCAGCAATCTCTGGCAGAGGAATAATTGGTCCTTTTTTCTTCGAAAATGCGCGGGGCCAAAACGTCACGGTTAATACGGAACGCTATGTTAAGATGTTGGACGGATTTATGTTTCCAGAAATTGAAAGTTCAAGAATAGTGAATTCCAGAACTTGGTTCCAACAAGATAGAGCTACCTGTCACACATCAAATGACTCCATGGCGGTGGTGAAGCAGATGTTCCCTGGCAGACTGATTTCGAAAAGAGGTGATATCCCATGTCCCCCACGTAGTTCAGACTTGACGCCTCTTGACTTTTTTTGTGGGGATACTTCAAACACAAAGTCTACAGTAATAATCCAAGAAACATCGCTCAGCTCAAGGAGAATATACGTGGTGAAATGGCAGCCATTACACCAGTATTACTGAAGAAAGTTTTCAATAATTTTCGTTTGCGGAGAGGAGTGCCGTCGTAGAGAGGGTCACCATTTAGATGATGTTATTTTTAAAAAATAAACTCCATTTATTACTCTACAATGCCTTAGATTTATTTTAACCATACTTTTTGTATTTATTTTTAATCTATTTTTTAAATATGCACGTTCTATTGCGCCATCCTGTACTTATACTTTCGTTACTTCTTAAGTCGATTGGGTCTTGCCCATTTGCCTGGTTTGTCTTTATGAAAGTTCATAAAACCTACCGCGGCCTAATATTTTACCAGAATCTGGGTGAAGATTGTAAATAAGCTATATTGTGCCGCAATTTCTGGACAAATTTACTACTGTTCCTAAATTCATTGGTTACGCAAATTTTTGTCATTTGTTGAAATAACTGCGTTTTTATCTTACATCTGCGTTGGTATCTTACACCCGTTTCACCATAAAAATGCTAACCGGTATACGGTAACGGAGAAAATTTGGCTAAACGGGGATAAGTTGTGTAAAAAAGTAGTAGAAAACTATAGAAAATAACAATGCGACCAAGTTCACCTACGCAAAAGTAAACAAAGAAGTTAAAAAAGAAGGAGAACGTCATATAACGCAAATTAAATTGTTTAAATTGTTGTTAAATTGTTTCGCAACATCAGGTTTTTGGTTTTGTGTGTCCTTGGCCTTATTGCCGTTTGTATGGATGTACATACGTTTGTGTGGATTTGTTTGTTTTGGATTTGTTCGAACGATAAAATGATTTCGAATAAGAACAAAACAAAATGAATAAATATTGCATAAATAGCGAGGCTGTCAAGTTAATTTTGCTAAGCGCCGATGTCTTTTTTTTGCAATCCTATACCAAGCAACCACTTCCATTTTACACAAAATGCCTTCTATATCTGTCCAAACTGCTAGTTCAGCCATGTCAATTACAAGAGTCGATACACAAAGTTGGACAGTAGCCATATGTTTGACCAGACCAGAAACTTATATAGCTTATCTTCGCTTAGCGGTCGTATACAATATGCCACCAGACAATTGTGCGTTTACTTTAAAGTTTTCGGAGTTGACGTAGCCACCTCCGATTTTTATTAACAATCACTGTAAGAAGCTTTTAATAAATGAACAGATAACAAAATATTAGAAAAAGGTAGTGTAGATGGCATTTGTCAAGATTTTAATTTATTTATTTTGTGTGTAAATTTCTTCTACCGACACAATTTATCCCAATTGCGAAGCTTCCGAATCTTAAGAACGTGGACGATCATAAGCTTATCGTCGGATAAATAGTTGTCAAAAGTGTTCTCTGTGCATATACTGCATTGATTTTGGCCAGTTTTCTGTGAAAACTAATATTGAGCAAAGTAATACTAAGATTATACATGTAAAGCTTTTAATTAATAAATAAATGATATAATTTTGAAAAAACAAAACACTGGAAAAGTGTATTATTCACAGCTGGATTCAGCCTTTGTATATATAAGCTCTTTGTTACTGCCTTGCGCATTTCATAGTTTAGAGCATTATGGGCGAAATAAGTGGGCCTGTCACAAGTGCCCTCTTTTCATGGCCATTTTTCAGCGAAAATTTAAATTTTTTCCTGCATTTTGAATAACCTCATTCCTTAAAATATACATATACGACTCTTAATTAATGAACAAATGATTTAAAGTCCAAAAAAAGTCTCATTTTCTGAAGCTGGATTCAACATTTTTTTGGTGCTGAAAAGATTTCGTCAAATTGTGCCTCGTATATTTCATAGTTTAGAGCACTACGGGCCAGATAAGTGGGCATGTCAAAAATTACCTCTTATCATACAGTATATATCTAATTTGTCCATTTTTCGTTTTAGGTATATATTTTTTAGTACTTTCCAATAACAACGACCATAACTACGGCCGTTTTAGCCTTTACCTTTGTACTCGTGTAGATAAGCTCCTAGCTACTGCCTTGCGCATTTCACAGTTTAGATTATTATGGGCCAGATAAGTGCGCGTGTCACAAGTGCCCCATTTGCATGCACTCTGTATTGATATTGACCATATTTCAGTGAAAATGTATATTGTTCATTCCATAAACAGATTATATGTATATATGTTGTTTTTAATTAATGAATAAATGATTTAATGTTAATAAAAAATCAATTTTTCTAAAGCTGGATTTAATTTTTTTTTTTTGGCGCTAAAAAGATTTCGCCAAATTGCGTCTCATGCGTTTCATAGTTTAGAGCCAGATAAGTGGGCGTGTCAAAAATGACGTTTTATCATACATTGTCATAATTTAGGTAGATATTTTTTAGTACTATCCAATAATAACAACCATAATTACGACAGTTTCATAAAGGATTGTATGTGGATTGTAACGAATAAATTATAAATTTGTAGAAATATGTTCTTAAATGTGTTAAGTTTTCTAAACTTGACCTTCTTAATTTTTATAGCTTTGTTGTCATATTAGGCCGGATTAATTCAAATTTTCGTAACTCAAACCGTGGTAAAGAGCGCAATTTAAATATGGTTTAAACATATGGACGGACGTACATTCGGCATAGATTTTTACGTCTATCAGGAATATGCGAGTACATTATTCATATGGTCTCAGAAGTATTCCTAGTTGCTATAAATGGAATGACGAAGAAGAGGCATGTTCGTCCATTGGTGATGGATGTAAAAACTGATTGGTATTCAAAACCAGTACATTTTAGTCAATTAAAATGACTTCAATCAACGTCCTTCTCATAAGTGCTTAAGTTTGTGTATTATCTCCAGGTTCTTGTGTTCAGTTCTTATGTAATTCGACGTCGTATGAATTAACCTGAATAGAAGCATATTTAAAACTTGCTAAACTTAATTATTACAACTTGCCATCTTTAAAATAATAGGTAAACCATTGACTTTGGCTATATCGACTAATTTGCGTGTGAGGTCCCCTAAGGAGAGGGCACCGCAGATCATTTTAGTTCGAAGAATTGAGTTTACTGGTAACTTTGGAATGATTCATACCATCATTGTGAAGATTTAAAAAGACTTAGACTTAAAGTTCAATAAATGATGCAAAACTACAACTTTCTAAAGAAATAAGAGAGAAATAACTATTTTTAAATCGGTTAATAGCTACACATACTCGTATGGTCGAAAAAATAAGTACACTTGCTTATTTTTGGTTTATGTTTAATTTTAGTTACTTTAACGGAAAGTAAACATATTTAAATAACTTTAATATGGTAATGTCTTTAAAAGTAAAAACAAAACTGGGGCTTCCCCCTTGTTTTCATTGTGAGTTAGTTTCGTTCAGGTGTGATTTCAGTACTAGGTCGAAATAATAAATACTGTGTGTCCGTCCGAGAAGTTACACTACTTTGTTTTGCCGCCATTTTGGTAAACATTAGCCTTGACAGTTCATATTTATCCTATAGTGAATGATTTCGAAGAAAGAGGGTCTGTACCTGATAGGGCCAAGCATGGACCACAACGTACTGCAAGATCGACTGGAAACTTACTAGAGCTCAAGAAAGTGTTCAAAACAATCCATCAACCTCAATTCGACGCCGAGCACAGGAGCTTGGTCTTCAAAGAACAACATTGGCCACAATTTTGCACAAAGATTTCCATTTATTTCCATTTAAGATTCAGTTGACACAAGAGCTTCTTCCACATAATGAGTGACGAAGCACATTTTCATTTGAATCGATATTAGAATAAACAGTAGTTAATACTCGGATCTAGGCAATGGAAACCCCTCAAATTATTCATCAGTCACCTTTGCACCCATTAAAAGTGGCAGTCTGGTGTGCAATTTAGTCAGGAGAAATCATTGGACCTTTGAAACTGAGAGCGGCGTAACGGTAACTGGCAATGGGGAGCGACATCGTGATATGATTGAAAACTTTTTAGCGCCACAACTGCATGCTTTGGGCTTGATTAACATGTGGTATCAACAAGACGGTGCCACAACGGATACAGGCAGGATTACAATGGAATTACTGCGAGACCTCTTTCCACAACAAGATTTTAAGAAATGCTGATCTTGATTTGTCTCCACGATCGCCTGATTCGGCAGCTCCGGACTTCTTTTTATGGGGATATCTGGAAAGCAAGGTTTGTGGAAACAAACCAAAAATGCTTGAACAACTCAAACAAAATATTCGTGATGAAATTAATAAAATACCGAGTGAAATGTGTGAGAATGTAATTAAAAATATGCTCAACAGGGTCGCATTTGTGAGGCTAACAGAGGCGGAAATTGTATTCCATACATAATTGCCGACATTAAATAAAATATTTATGAATGTAAGATCTATTCTGTTTCGTTTAATCAAAAATTATAAACAAACAAAGTAGTATACCTTCCCGACGGACACCCTGTACATTGCTCAATTCTTTAATATTTTCGCAGTCTGCTGTAAGTTTTTTGGAAAGGTTAGTTATTTTACTGTTGTTCATCTTTATTCATAACAAAATATATTGTAAAAAAAATCAAATCTCCGGAGGAGAGAAAAATTGTTTCAAGACTAAGAGAAAGTGTCGAAAGTCTTCGTTCTATAGCAGAAACTATGAATCGGTCGCTATTTTTTGTGCAAAATGCTTTAAAGCCTAAAAAACCCGTCGAAACTTACTGAAGGGTTACAAAAAGAACAGATATCCGTATTGTAATACTTGCGAAAAAGGACCCGTTTGCGTCTTCAAGAGCGATTCCAACAGAAATTAGAAATGTAGTTTCATTGCGAAGGGTTCATCGTAAACTACAGGAAACACATTTACCAGGACGGATAGCCTGAAGAGTTCCTTTGCTTAAACAAAAAAATTAGATTATTAAATTATTAAAAAATAAATTAAAGGTTAGATTGGCATTTGTAAGAAGGTGAAAAAAATGGCGAAACATTTTGTGGAGCGATGAAACAAATATTAATGTATTTGGAAACTGCTGTGTCCGGAATCTTCGATGCCCTAAGGGTAAGGAATTCCATGTTCGCTTTACAAAGAAGACGATCAAGCTCGGGGGCGGCAATATTATGGTCTGGGGTTGTTTCTCGTGGTAAGGTGTCGGTCCGATACATCGAATTACCGACACTATGACCAGATATCTTGGAAAATAAGATGTTGAACTATGCTGTGGAAAGTATGCCTCTCAAATGGACATTCCAGCAGGATAACGATCCGAAGCATACTTCTTAGGTAAAAGATTGATTCCAAGGTGATAATGCTGCCCTTCTTGACTGGCCAAGTCAATCTCCGAACTTAAATGCAATCGAAAATTTTTGGGAAGATTTGAAGCAAAGAATTGGAAAGAAGTTTATTAGAAATAAGTAGCAGTTATGGAATTTTGTTTAAAAAACTTGGTATGAAATACCAGCAGAAACCTCCAGGAAGTTTATTGCCAACTTGCCAAAAATGGTAAACAAAATAATTGAAAATAAAGGTGGATATACCGGCTTTTAACAAAACTTAGTCAATTTAGCAGAAAAAACTTGTTTTTCTACTTTTTTTGCTTATTTTAACTAAATGTACTTATTATTTTGCCCAATGTTTTTTGACTAATTTCTTACTTTTTAAAAAATACTGAATTTAATTTTTGTTTTTTGTTATTGTTTTAGTATTTATTTTATTTCTAATTTTATAAAAAGAGAAATTAATATTTGTTTTTTCTTTTAATTTAAATAAATTTTTGTCTACTAGCCTTAAAAAAAATATAGGGTGTAGTTATCATTTTGACCACATGTGCATATATAGGAACCCTAAGAGGAGTAGCAATGCAACACATTTTCATTCGTAGAACTACGTTTATTAAATTCTAAATGCGTGAGTTTAATTAGAATGCAGAAGCATTGGAGCTACCAGAGTTTTATCAATCATTATAATGCAACACAATTGATAAAATTGGTCATTACTTTGGAAAATTTTAGCTTATATAAATGGTAGAACTCATATGGACACTATGAGAAGAAATACGACAACACCCCCATTTCGATTATCTCAACTTATTTCTTCAAATGCATGAGGTGTGCGAAATTTGACTGAATTCAGTGCAATAGTTTGAAAGAGGTGAAGCTAACAAAGATGTGATTTAAATCGGTCATTTGTACGAGAGATACCAGAAAAAGCGTGAATATATGGTCGAATTTTCTAAAGTGACATAAAGAATGGCTTTTGCAGAGCTCTAATTAAAAATTTCAGGGGTAAATCCGAATTTTGGAAAATTGGACAATTTGTATGGGAGTTATCAGAAGGAGTTTGACAATGTGCTCCGTTTTCATCCTAAGACTCCGCTTTGCAAACGTTTACAGTTTTGACCAATTTTAGTGAAAGTTACCGATGGTGGCGCAATGGTTAGTACACGTGACTATTCTTCGCATGATCACAGGTTTAACCCCTCAAAAAAGTAAAGCATTAGAAAGTAATATAATGGGCAAAAATGTAAATCACTGCAGTCAACGAACGAGGGGTTACAAAAAAAAACAGGATTTAGAGAAATTGGTCAAATTGAGCGGCTGATACGGGAAGGAAGCGGGCGATACATCCCATTGACAATCCCAGATACGATCTAAAAAAAAATATTGGTCTATGACAAGTTTTAAAAAGTTTCATACATATGTGCGACGGTTATTGTGTCTACTTTTCAACCAGCCAGTCATGGAGCATACTTCGTCAAAAGATAATTGGCACTTTAGATTCTTTCCTCCGGTTGTTATATTATTGGTTATGTTGTATATCTTCATTTCTATGAGTGAAGATATAAATATCGTATGGTTTTATTACATTATATTGAAATTTGTGTAGAAATCTTTGCTATATTTAATAAAATCGGTACAATGAATGCAATATATTACACTATCAAAATTCGGATACTTAATGGAACCGGTTACATATATTTACCACATGGTTCAATATTTTGCTATTTATATTTTTTAATATTTGGCCTTTGCAGTTATTGCATTGTAGTCCAATCAGACATTATGTTTTCCTTTACTTACTTGCTTGGCAAACCTTTTAATTATATTCATATGTAAAAATGAAAATAGCTCAGCAAAAAAAAATCTGATCTAGATTACCGATCTGAACTCTACATCTGCTCCATAACTTTGTGTTACATCATCCTTAACATACAAACAAACATCGCATATGTATGCTATTGTGTTAACTTAATTTTGTTGCTTTACATCATGTATATGTTGAATTAACCATTGAGAAAACACTGTTTATGCAGCCTTTTGTATTGTGCCTTCTCGTATTTCATGCAATAATAAACAAAGCTTTCACTAAGGATTTTAAACAAACTAATTTCCTTTGTAGTGATCGCTGCACACTTTTACACGCGCACACACTCCCACTTGGAGCACGGCATTACTTTGTTAAAATGGCGCTCAAAGCAAACTCGTGCTATTTCCTATACAAATATACAGTATACATATATATATGTACCACATACGATATACATACATATATATGTACCACTTGCACCTTCCTTCTGAAAGAACGAAACAAAGGACTAAATTCCTTTGCTGATTTTAGTTTGGTTTTCAATTGAGAATCTCAATGGTTTTGTTAAAGTTGCCGTTTTTTTGCTCTTCCATGTGAGGAGAAACACAAATAAAAAGCTTTGTAAGCTAAACGTATACGGTCGTAACAAACTAAATCAATTGATTTTAAAATGCCACGCAATTCGCATTTTTAGCATTGCACATGTATACATCGATACATACATACATACATACATATGAGCAACTAACTAATACACACACACATATAAGGAGCAACTAACATCGTCTGCAGTTTTTACTACTTGCAAACGTCCTGACAAATATACAGTCTCGTCAACGTAGCGTTTTGCGCAGTGGTCGTTTTGTTACCAATACCATGGAAATGTTTTCCCTTTTTGTTTAGAGAATGCATTTCGGGACTTCCCGTAAGGGATTTCAAGGGAAACTTGGTTAGTTTCATTTGTGTTTTTCACTAATTTTGTTTGGGCATTTCGGTAAATTAAAAAAAAGAAACTTTAAAAACATGCATTTGCTGCATAAAACTGACTATTCTTAATCCGAAATTTAACCCATCGTTATTTTACAGAGTGGCGCACCAATTGCAATACAATAAGAACTCGAAATGACTTTTTTTTAATCAATCCATTTATGTTTTCTTTATTTTATACAAAATTCAATTTTATTTTATGTAAATAATTGGTTTTGAAGACGATAGACCATCAATTGCTTTCATGGTCATTTAGAATCGCCTCAATTATTGTTATAATGGACTGCTTCAATTCAGTCAGAATCTTTGATTTCATTTTGTACATCTCTTGCTTCGTAACCCCATAAAAAAGTCTGGTTAGGTGACTTTGGGGGCCAGCGGAAGGTGGAGATATTAATTAATTTGGGAATTTTCATTCCAGCTCAACCATAACTGGTCTGGCTATGTGTGCAGTTGCTCGATCTTGCCGCAACCAAATGCTGTTGAAAAGGACATGTCTTTGACGCAGTTCTGGGTAAAAGAACTCCTTTAACATCTTTAAATAAAGATCCCCATTGACAGTTGACACTAGTACGATTTGTGCGCCACCCTGTACCAACCAATGTTTTCAACCAATGTTTTCCACATACGATTTGATGCTAATGATCTCCAAAAATTTACCAAACATCTGGGATATATATTTGATTGTCTTTATCTACTACATATCTACATCTATTTCAATTCAATTTTGTACGTTTCCGTTATATTTCAAATTCTTTACAATGTCAGTATTAGAAAATTCAGGACCTTTCGAATAGGTTGAATTTAATGTCTTTCTTCATTTTATTCAAGTTTCCAATTGGCTTAAAACGTGTTTCATTTTGAAAGTGGTACTAAAGTGAAAAGCATTTGTTTCAAATATTTCGCGTAATGCCCTAAAGCATAAAACGCTTGTAAGATCACTGAACATGAGAAGCTCTCCTATATGTCATTCATTTTTTATTTTTATCCTAAAGTTATATGACGTAAAGTTGTATTTGAAAAAATAAATGCATTCTCTATTTGGGGTAGGAGATGCTTCAAATCTGTGGTATCGGATTTGTACCTATGAAGTGAATCGTAGTTCAGATGTGCACTGTGATACGAACCGAGGAAACATTAACAGATAGCAAAATTGATTGAAAAGAATGTTGCGTGATTTCGTTGCAGAAAATTTCTGAGATCAAATTAATAACCTAATGTCCTATTATTGGAATTGTAAACGATCCAAACGATTTCAAAGATTTATTCTTTAATTTTCGCTAAAGATTAAGATGGTATTCTAAGCCAGAGTAGGTATAACAAATATATTATGTCAACTTTTAATGTAGGCAGCGCAATAAGAAGTAGAGAACATTATTACGAATTCACAAGTTACTTTTGTCAAATTTGTCGCTTCTTAATGGAAGTACCAGAATGGTCAGGACAAGCGGCAGGGCCACGTTTTAGCAGATTCGAGTGTATAATTTATATATTTTTATATATTTAAGAGTTTAAAGTTATTTATATTTATATGTTGCGTTATTATTATTATCATTATTATTATTATTATTATTATTATCCCCACGCCTCTATCCCCCCCAGATACCGCGCGAGCTGGGGTCCATTTATAGCTGAACATGACGGTGGACTCGGCTACAACTCACTTCAGCACTGTTGTGTCCATTATTAATATTTATATTTTTTTTTTTTTTTCCATGTCACATCTTGTCACATTTCATCCTCATTCACATTCACACATTACCTCAGGAATGTTCTCATTATCCTGCATGTATCAAGCACTACCGATTTACACATATCGTGCAAGTGCCCAGATAGCCCCAACTCAGTCACATGCTGAGACACGGAATTCACCACTATTCCAGTGCTTGAGACCACTATCGGTATAATCTCCACCAGTCGGAGATGCTCCCGTTGTTTAATCTCAAACGCCAGATCCGTATATTTGGAAATTTTCTCCGCAATTGTACTATTAACATTTTCGGAAAGTGGCACTACGACATCTTGTTTATCCAAACGCGCTTGTTTATCCAAACGATATCCGGTCTATTGGCGATAACAGTCCTATCCGTTAAAATTGTACGATCCCAGTACAATTTATACTCCGTACTCAACAGAACCTCCTCAGGGTGATATATGTAATGAGGAACCCTTTCCTCCACAAAACCATTTCTAATTGCATAAATTTGATGAATTACTCTTGCCACATTGTTATGCCTCCTTAGATATGCAGTACTGGCCATTACGGAGCAGCCGTTAATTATAGGGTCTGTAGTTTCCGGAGCCTGGCCACATCTTCGGCATCTGTTATCAACATCCTCATGTTGAATAACTCGTCGATAATGTCTAGATTGGATTATTCCATCCTGTATTGCCATTAAGAAAGCCTCTGTTTCCGGAAACAGTTGCCCATACTGAAAACAGATTGTAGACGCATTATTATTAAATATCGCTGGAAAAAGTGTAAAGCTTAAAACGAGTTAAAAAGAGATTATGTTGAAAAAGAAAAAAATTGTTCCCAACTTTTTTGGGTCTTCTTGGCGGCAGAATTGCTCAGGTATAACGTCCTATCCATTAACTAATCATTCAACAAATGGTATGGTATTATTATTATCATTAGTATTTTAAAGTACTACTAAGCCTTATTAAACTTTTTATGACAACGAAAATACAGGACTAAATTTAACTATAAGTAGAATTTGCGATTAAACTATGATATTTGGAGTATACTTGGGGAAATTTCATTGCCATTGAAATTTCAATACAATTGTTTCAAATAATAAAAATGACAAAAATTTTGTTAACTGGTGGTAATAATGAAAAATTTGCAACTACTTTAGTTAGAATTAATTGCAATGAAATCGCACCAATTGTTTGAAATTACGCTAATATTATTATTATTACTGTTATTATTGTTACGCCAAGTATTATATTTGGAGCATATCAATTAGTGAAATGGCTTTCCTTCGCGAATGAGAGATGTCGGTTCCGTAAAGGTAAAGAATTTAAGTAAAGTCCTGTCATTCGACGCAAAGCGAAAACGACCCGAACGACGTACTAATGATAATGATAAATTAGTGTGATTTCATTCATTCATTACAATTGTTTACTGTAATGGAGTCATCTATTACAGTAAAACTATATGTAGTTTCCGACCGCTTTTTCGCACATTTCGAGTTGTATCTCGGCGATAACTTGACAAATGTTGGCATTCTCCAGCATTGGAGATTATCCTCGGAAATACGGTATTTGATGTAACCCCACAAAAAGAAGTCTTCTTCTTCTTCTTAGGTGGCGACTTCAATAGACATCCTTATCTATTATACGCCGCCCGTAGAAAATAATTTCAAGCGCTTCGATCTTCTGCAATTCTCCTCAAATTCATTAAAAGCCTGGCCCTTCCAAGGGAGTTTTGTGCGCCCTCTTCTGCGTCGTCCATCGAGTTCGTTATCGAAAACTTTCCGTGTCATAGCATTTGGGTCCATCCGCACAACATGACCCAGCCAACGAAATCGGTCTATATTAATGCGTTTGATCACGCCGATTTCGGCATATAGCTTATACAGCTCATTGTTCGTGCGACGCCGATACTCTTCGTTAACGGTGATGGGCTCAATTATTTCCCGGGGTGTTTTCCTCTCTAAAACTGTCAGTACTGATTCATCCGCTTGCGTCGTAACCCGGGATTCGGCGCCATATAACAAGACAGAAGCAACGTCTGGTACAGTTGGATTTTTGTTTGTCTAGAGAGGGCTTTATCATTGAATCGCTTGCTTAGCCAAAAGTAACATCTGTTAGCAAGCAATACTCTCCACTTTATTTCCATGTTGATTTCATTAGTTTTGTTTACAGCGGAACCAAGGTAGATGAATTCTTCTATCACCTCAAAATTATAGTCGTCAACGTTCACACATCGTCCCAAACGGGTAGACTCTTTGTTCGTTGAAACACATGACTTTGTTTTGTCTTCGTTTACCACCAGACCCATTTTCGCTGCTTCCTTCTCGATGATTGAGAAGGCTGCAGTAACATCTCGCAGTTCTCGGTCAATAGTGTCTATGTCATCTGCATATGCGAGTAACCTATGGCTTTTACTAAAGATGGTACCAGCCGTGCCAATTGCAGCTTTCCTCAAAATCATCTCCAACAGTATGTTGAAGAGGTCGCACGATCGACTGTCGTCCTGCCTAAATCCTCGTTCGGTGTAAGAAGGCTCGCTTAGATCTTTGCCTATCTTTACTGAAGACTACGTGTCAGTCATCGTCACCCTACGAAGATGTATAAGCTTCGTAGGAATTCCAAACTCTGACGTGGACTCACACAGTTTTTGCCGTATCGGGCAGTCGAAGGCTGCTTTATAATCGACGAAAAGATGGTACGTGTCAACCTGTTTTTCTTGGGTCTTCTTCAGAATTTGTCGTAGTGTGAATATCTGGTCAGTTGTTGATTTACCAGGTCCAAAGCCACACTCATAAGATCCAATCAGGTCAGTTAGAATCGGCTTTAGTCTTTCACGTATCACACTCGACAGGACTTTATAAGCAATGGGTAAAAGACTGGTACCGTGATAGTTTTTGCAAACACTTGCATCGTCTTTTTTAAACACAGGACACAGTACACTCAAATTCCAGTCATCGGGTATTTCATCCTCGAGCCAAATCGTATTTAGCAGCTGAGGCAGTTTATCAGCTCATCACCACCACTTCTAACCAGCTCTGCAGACAGGCCATCAGCGCCCGCAGCTTTGTTTTTCTTAAAGCGCAATACTGCTGTTCTGATCTCTGTTTGGTTCGGAGCTGCGCAGTTCGGAGCTCACTCGTGCTCTCATTCGGAACTAAAAGCTTATAAAAATACTATCTCCGTAGTTGCAGCACATTCTGCGTATCTGTGACCAGATTTCTCTCGTTGTTCTTACAGGAGGGGATGTTCCACACTCTGTACGTCTTATCTTTCGGGAATTTTCGTCAGGAACATTAGGATCAGGGGATTTTAGTTGAAGCAGTTGAGGGAGTTTGGTGGAGTAGGCTGTGGCTCTCTCAGGGGTATGTAGCTTATCGACATTGAACTTCGTTTGTGCCTGGCTACGAACATATACATATAGCAGCAATAGCAGCACCACGAATCACACGCACGTCCATGACACTAGAAGCATGTTTTCCGTCTATTACCACATGATCAATCTGATTCCTCTTGTTATGATCAGAAGATAGCCAGGTTGCCTTGTGGATGTCTTTATATGGGAATGTGGTTCCACTTACCAGCATTTAACGCGCCGCAGCGAAAGAAATCAGTCTGAATCAAGGACATCCGGTAGTCGCTAAGAGAGACCTTTTTTTGTAAAGAGTGCGGACATTCCAGGTACATATCCGTAAATCATGGTCCTTATAACGTTTGCGGGGGGGGTACGTTTTATTATCTCTTCTCTTTTATATATATAAATGATTTGGCGTGTGTTTGCCACAGCATAACTAAAGAACGGAGTGAAGGATTTGCATAAATTTTTTTGTATGCGTTTGAGCGACGCTCCGAGTGGTTTAGATTTATACTTCAGTCCAATTGGACAAAGTGGCGTGGTACCTCCCATACAAACCACAAATTAAAAATCCATTATTTCTGCTCCTGCTAACGGTATTTTAACAAAATTTGGTATATAAGTTTGGTGTACATATTGTAACTTCTGCTACAAATATGGGCGGGATTGGACAAATGGGCGTGGTACCACCCGAAGAAATCAAAAATTAAGAAAACCATTATTTCTGATCCTGTTATAGGAAAATTTAAGTTTTTCATATACTGACTTTATTTCACTTCTCATTTTTCTATGTATGAGAAACTTTTAGGAGAAACTCAAACACCTAACTCTGTCAATCATGTTGCCTTCTTTTCACTTCTCAATTTTTTTACTTAGCCTAAGCTTAAACTTTAAAAAGTTCCTAATTAGTGCCATTTGTGAAAATTGTTTACGAGCCTTATTCAGTGCTATTGTGTTTGCTGCAAAAAGTGAAAATTTTAAAATACAATTAACCGTGCGCTCAAATTTTTTGTGCAATATATATGTAATATAGGTGTTGGTGAGTATAATTTCAGCAATAACTTTTTTTATAAGAAAAAACGAAGAACATTTTCTTCTTCTTCTCTCTTCTCCTATATACATATATAAAAATGAATATCGGTCAGAAACAGTGTTAGATTATAGTATTGGTTTTGTTTTTAATTAACTTTCATAATAAGTGAGTGAGATGCCGCCAATCAGACGTAGTAACATTGGTCACAGAGGCCGTACGGCTACAAGATCAAGAAATTCTCAAGTGATTGAAAGTCCTGAACATCGAGCAAATCGTATTGAGAGGAACAGCCAACGGATATTAGAATCCCGATTAATTCAGTCACATGAAGATCAAGCTATACGAAATGAAGATAATCGATTGAGACAGAGACGTCGCATTGCATCTATTAATCGATCGGATGATAATCATCAAGTAAACAATATAGCTAGACGCGTACAACGACAAGCTGGTGTACCGACAGATTATTATCGTACAGCCTTCCGCTATGATTCATCTACTGATTGTTCTACGGATAATATTGTTGTAATCGGGTCTATGAGCATTGTGTGTTCCCATTGCAAGGCTCTGAAATTTCCCAAAGAATCTCCAGGGTTATGCTGCGCAAATGGAAAGATAAAACTACCACCATTCAACCCACCACCTGAGCCACTGTATTCGTTGGTTTCTGGATCAGCACCTCTTTCGAAGCATTTCCTAAACAATATACAAAAGTACAATTCTTGCTTTCAAATGACTTCGTTCGGCGCCACGAACATTGTGCGAGACAATTTTATGCCGACATCTAAGGTAATTAGTTTGTCACATGTAATTAAATTACATTTTTCATCAGTTCACACCACCGTTGCAGATTCAAGGCCAAATTTACCATAGAGCAGAATCGTTGTTGCCAAACGTTGATGCAGACCATCAATTTCTGCAAATATATTTAATTTTTGAAACTGTGATTTTTCAAAAATAACGTAATACAGGGTTGCCCATATTCGACGGACCCATCTGGCAACGCCATAACTTTTGACAGAGATGTCAGATCGCTTAATGACATACCGCGTTTGAAGCGTCAGTCCAAGCAGATTTTTACCATGGAACAATACACGCCACGCGAGCGCTCTGAAATAGTTGAAATTTACATTCAACAGAAGAAGTCAATTGTGAAAACTCAACGTGCTTTTAAAATATTAAAAAATGTGAGAAGTGCGCCTTCTAAGAACACCATTAAGCGTTTATACGAAAAATTTTCGACTGGTGAGGCTCTTTCTAATCCGAAGAGGCCAAATAAAAGTCGACCAAGGCGATCGGCCGAGAATATCGCTGCCGTACGAGCCAGTGTTGAGAGGTCCCCAAGAACATCCCAAAAACGCCGTTCTCAGCAGTTGGGCATGGCTCGGTCCACTTTACAACGGATTATTCGCGTTGATTTGCATTTGTTCCCGTACAAAATTCAATTGACGCAAAGATTGTTGCCTGCGGACAAGCCTCGTCGATTGGAATGGGCCCAACGAGTTATCGAAATGGCCGATGATGACGAGCAATTTTGGAACAAAATTATGATGTCCGATGAAGCCCATTTCACATTGAATGGGACCGTAAATAAGCAAAATTGCCGTATTTACGCCACTGAAAATCCTCAGGAGATTCAAGAATTGCCTCTTCATGACGAAAAAGTTACAGTTTGGTGCGGCGTTAGTGCGAAAACGGTCATTGGGCCGTTTTTCTTCCAAAACGAAAATGGCCATGCTGTTACCATCAACCAGGAGCGTTATCGCGACATGATGACCAATTTTGTGATGCCAATTATTAGTCGAAAGCGTATGAGGCAGTTCTGGTTTCAACAAGACGGCGCTCCACCGCACACAAGTCGCATAACAATCGATTTTCTGAAGAATTTGTTTCCGGGCCGTTTGATGTCGAAAAGTGGTGATTTGGACTGGCCACCGCGTTCGCCCGATTTGACGCCCGCTGACTTCTTCTTGAGGGGACATTTGAAGTAAAAGGTTTACGTTAACAAGCCAAGGACCGTAGAAGAGCTCAAGGACAACATTCGCGAAGAAATAGCCGCTATTCCGAATGTTGGCGAAAACGATGGAAAATGCTGCAAAAAGGGCACAATACGCCATCAACGCCAGAGGCGGCCATTTGAGAGATATCATATTCAAAAATTGATGTAAACAAATCTACTTGGAACAAATTAAATGAATAAGATTGCCAACCGCCAAATTTTTATTTTTTTCTTTGATTTTTTTTTTAAAACATAGGTCCGTCGAATATGGGCAACCCTGTATGTGTAAATCTATATATATAAAAATGGTGTGAAAAATGTATAGTAATTCATCAATTGAGAACGGCTGGACCGATGTAGCTCAATTTTTTTTTCAGTTGTTCGTATTTGCTTGGAGAAGGTTTCTACGAAAGAAAATTTTGTGAAAACCCTCCGGAAAAGTCGGAAAATTGGAAAAATGGAAAATTGATTTTTTGTATGGAATTTTGTGTGCAACTGTTCCGGAATGGCTTACCGAATGGAAAAATAGAAAACTCTTAGTGGAAAACTCGGAAAATTCCGGAAAAACGTGATAAATGTTAATTTTTTCGACGAAATTTTGCATTTCATCGCGTGATTAGATGATTTTGGACGATGTAAAGCTGGAAAGATCGTCGTCAAGCTTGGAAAATTTCGGACAATTATGATATTCATTGTGATAAAATACGTTTTTCGTGAATTTTGGGTGGATAAGTCAACGAGACAAATAACAGATGGCGCTGTGATGCGTTCAATGCCACAACCCCGTAGATGGCGTTATACGTTGACTTAGGCTGAGCGCTATTTGACAGGTGTACTTTTCGCATTGTCACTTTCTATTAAACAAATGTGCTATTTTTCTTGCTGTAATTGATTCGAGTTTTGCGTTTTATTTCACTGATTTCGGATACTCATATATCGTGTATCACATCCGTAAACGATACAAGCAGTACGATCAATTGAAGTTCAGTGCAATATTTATCAATTCGATCATTTTTTCAGAAAATAAGTTTGCGCGTAAAAAGTGAGGTTATCTTATTGGATTGCGGACATTTATTGCGACACATTCATTCCGTAAGTTTTTTTAAAAAAGAAATTTCTTTTTAATAGGATTAGCCAAAAACGACTTTATTCCATTTTAGGGAGAGTTATTTGCTTGACTAATGCCACCTATTAGACGATCAAACCTTGGACGTCGTACACGTCGTGCTATAATTAGTCAGAATGTCCGTGATAATCAAACGCAAGAGGACCGCGCGGGACAAAATGAATGGAGACGTGCCCATATTGCACAAGTTCGCGCTGCACAATCACCACCTCAATGTGATTCAAGCGGTGATCATCAAGGGCAAATTCAAAGGAGAGGAATCGTTGGAAGTCTGTGGGACTAATCCCGAATTTCCCTGTTATTCGCACGGTCAGCTGTACGTTGCCTTTTCGCGTGTTGGAAAGCCGTCTTCGTTGTTTGTTTTTGCACCGGAAAACAAATCAAAAAACATTTTTCATTATATGGCTCTTTACTGATTTCGATTCCATTCAAATAAATCGCATTGAAATTTGAACTATCTGTGTTTTATTATTACTGGGGAGTTTATCTGATGGTGTTAAACTGTGGCGAGTCGAAGTTCGCCGGGTCCGCTAGTTTTCTTTATTTTCTTCGGTGTTTTTGTGATAACTTTATTTAAGATAAGCGACTTATCAGGCCACTGCATCCGATCCTAGTGTTGGGGCTGCCAATGACCACTAGGCTGGTGAGTTGAGTTTCAGTAACAGAAGTTACCTATTGGCATAAGACGCAGTATGCGATTTAGGTTTCCCAACTAGTCGCTTTCTCACTTTAGCTACCATCAAACGTATGTCTGATAGAATTAACAAAGAATATTTGCCCGTGCGCTGCTTGGGAAAGTCTGCAGAGGGATCTGGTTACTACCAGGTGAATAACAATCAGAGAGCCCAAATTAGAAATTTCCCCATTCCCCAAATTATTTTTTATATATATTTTTCATGTTTTTGTCTGCATGGAAATATGCAAATTTTTTTTTTTTTTTTTTTTTGTGTTAGACTAAAAACCGGATACCAGGTATTCAGAGAAGATGATTTTTCTCGGAGCTCAAAAGTCGAATATTTGAAAACTATACTCGTACATATTGCAGCTGTACTAAATTAAGTTTCTTGATATTATATTTCACATGTTAGTGAAATATCTCCATTTAATTTGATCCAGTTCGTTTTAAAGAAACTTCTAAACTATTTGTTACAAAATTTTCACTCTGGTTTTAGGAACGAATTGCAAAAATACTTTCGTCTTTAAGCCACTTTTACATCAGTAGTAAAAAAATTAATGAAATATTTGCCATCGACTGAAATTTTGAATTAAGTTGTAGAAAAATCTGAATTTAGTTCGTTTAAATGGTTATTTGTTAATTCAAGGACAATGAATTAGACATATGGTTACACCAATTGAAAAATGACAACTTGTTGGTGATCTGGAATCAACTGCAATTAATTGATGACTTGTATGGCAGGCAGTTAATTTTTTATTAAGTTTTTCATTACTTCGATTTTTCTGTATATTTTTCATAGATTTATCCGCAACAATATGCGAGTCGTGCAATAATTATGTACAAGTTTGTGATGATATTCACAAATGTGTAAATACTTGCATGTGAGTAAATTCGTGATTGAGATTTAGTTCCACATGTGTGCAAATAAGTCCCTTCATCCCACCGGCGTCAAAACAAGGAATAAGGATGTAAATAAATGAAAACAGCATAGAGGAAATAAAAGCTATCGTGTTACCGTACAATTCGTCGAAAATTCTGCTGGAAATAGAGTTTTTTTCATCTGTATAATACGAACGGAATTCGGAAACTCATATTATCTCATTCCTGCAAAATCGCTTAAACTTTTCGGAGCTATTAACAAGTGCATAATAAAGTTAAATACATTTAGTCTCAAATGGTTCGGGGAATGAGATGCAAATGAGTGCAAATTTTTTTAAACTGGAAATGGGAATAGTTGTTATCTAACAACTGCGTTCAAATTTGTTATATTTAGCATCTATTACAGCTTGTTTTTTGTATGGGTACACTGGAAATGAAAAATTAGCTTTATTTACTTATTTTTAATTATCTACACAAAATACGGAAAAATGATTTCATTACAAATCGAATTCACGTTAGCATGAGTATAACTAACTTCATTAACTGTAAAGTAGCTGGCGAATTTGAAACCAGAACAAACTAAAGGAGTTTTCAAACAAAGTGGGCTAATTTTGTAATGGAAGAAATCAGACTGTGTGCGTTATATTATGCAAATTCTTTTTGTTTTTATTTAGAAACTTCATGTATGTCATTATGTATGTAATATCAAATCGTTAAAATACCCGCCGCACAGATCCAGCTGAATTTCAACAGCGATCTCTGTTATATTGATTTTGAGGGCATCGGTCGATCACGCCTTATTGGCATAGACTTGTGACTTCAGAAAATCCCACAAGAAGCAATACTAATGGGAGCAAATTTTAATATCTCTATGACCAGTTCACATTGCTTCGAACTGAGATAACCATGATCTCAAACCTCAGGTGCAGAATGCCCCTGTATGGCATGTAGCGTCATCATACTGAAACTGCATATCTTTCATACCATTCCGTTATCACTGATCTCTAGTCCGACTTCTTGTGCACAGCGAGGAATCGTCTGTTTCGGGTTCTCCTGCACACTTCCGAGGCAGCGACGAAGTTCTCGGCCAAGTTAGCGCTTATTTGACATATAAACTGTGTCCCAACAAGAACGCAAGATTTAAATTTGGTGCCATTCGAAGTGTCATTGTTTGACATTTGACCAATTGTTATTGTTTGCTAGTAGAAGATACGAGGTTAGTAAAACTGGAGCGTTACACGAATTACAACACATTCTCATTGTGAAATTGTTTTACCAAAATGGTGAAAGTTTTGCGGCTCCAGTTCGCAAATTGCGATAAATTGGGGTCACAAAAATGCTCCAAAAGAATCAACTGTAAAGAGATCAATGGATAAATTTGCCAAAACTGGGCCTGTTAGTGATGTAAAGACAACAACGCGCCTCCGACCAGATCGATCGACCGACAATGTCGCAGCTGTACGTGATGATGTCGCTCAAAGTCCATCCACTTCAATTCGACACCGAGCTCAACAAATTTGTGTTTCCAAATCAACTATGCATCGAATTTTGACAAAAGATTTGCATCTTTATGGATACAAAGTACAATTGACTCAGGAACTGAAGCCAGCTGACCATGGACAGCGAGGGGATTTCGTTTATTGGGTATTGGAGAGACAACATGAAAATGCTGATTTTGCCGATGTAATCATCTTCAGTGACGAGGCCCATTTCCATCTTGATGGCTTCGCATTTGGGGTGAGGAAAATCCTCGAGTGATTCACGAGAAGCAAATGCATCCTCAACGTGTCACTGTGTGGTGTGGATTTTGGGCTGAAGGAATCATTTTTTTTATGAAAATGAGGCATGTCAAGCGCAAACAGCCAATGGTGTTCGGTATCGTGAAATGATAACCATTTTTTTTGTGCCTAGAATTGAAGAAATGAATGTGGAGGGCATGTGGTTTCAACAAGACGGCGCCACATGTCATACAGCCAGTGAAACAATGCACTTGCTGCATCAGTCATTTAAATCTTGCGTCCTTGTTGGGACACCCTTTAAGTATTAGCTGATTATTTACAGAACCGCTTGCCTCGAAATTAACCATCAAACGTTGGAGAGCCGACTTTGAACGCCCATCACGTCTAGCCCGAAATGGGTATAACGCACGCAATGTCTGCATTTATTTTATAATAAAATATTATTATTTGCATATACAAACGTCTAATTATTCTATTTGCGGAATTATGTCAATCGATCTGACATACAGAGAAAATATTTTCTGTGATTTTAAGTCAGCTGTATAAATTGCTGATAGCCACGATAAATATCTGAAATCATTAAGAAGATAACACACTCCAAAAAAAGTGAATTAATTTTGAGCCAAAACGAACAATAATTGAGCAAAGTGTGTCTCCATATAGCATCAAATAAACTCTTACTCAAAATAAGTAAGAAAATTGTTCAGGGAAATGTGTGCACTTATTTTAAATACGTACTACTTTCACGCGTACTCAAATCAAGTAAAATGTAGTCAGTTTGGGCTGGCCATAAAACTAGCCGACCTGACGTGAAAACAATTATTTTGGTGAAAAGTGGCAACCTTATAAAATATATGTTTTACATTTTAAGGAACCACGTTTTATCTACCGTTGTTTTTTGAGCCATCAAAAATAAACGATCTCAGGGAATTTGTAAAAATGGAGAAAAGTTGGTCCTCGATATGTAATTCAATATTTCCATTTGAAAATTCTCAGTCCAACATTAAAGCCGAGCTGAATTCTACTCCATCATTTACCACTGTAAAATAATGGGTATCCGAATTTAAACGAGGCCGTATGAGCTGCCACGTAGTGACCATGCGGTCGTAGTGATCTACCAATTGAAGTAACCATGCCATACACGGTTAAGAAATTCCACAATGTGGTATTGGATAATCGGTGGCTAAAGCTGTGCTATGCGTGAGCTATCTGAAATGATAGGTATTTCAAAAAGTGCTGTACATCGTATATAAACCGAAGATTTGGAGATGACAAAGCTATGCGCAAAACGACTTCCGCGCTTCGCTTTCAATAGAGCAAAATCAGCGTCGTAAAGATGTTCAGTAAAGTGTTTGGCGATGTTTCGCCTCAACAAAGCCGAATTTTTGCATCGATTTATAACTATGCATGAGACATGGGTCTACCACTTCATACTTGAGGCAAAAGAACAGTCAAAACAGTGGACTGTACACGGAAAATCGTGTCCAAAGAAGGCGAAGATGGTTTCATCTGCAGGCAAGGCCACAGCGACGTTTTTTGGGGTACGCATGGAATTATTTTTATTTATTATCTTCAGAAAAGAAAAACCATCAACGACGAATATTATGTCAATTTATTGCATCGTTTATGTAATAAAATAATAGGGAAAAGGCTGTATATGGCGAAAAATAACGTGTTGTTTCATCAAGACAATGCTCTACGTCACACAATCCACTACTCCGATAGCCAAAATTAATTAATTAATTAATTAAAGTTTGAATTGCTTCTATTTCTTCTATCTATTTTCTATTTCCAGACTTCAAATAATGGCTCGATGGAAAAGGAGTTGCCAGCAATGAAGAGGTGGAGTCTGCGGTTGATGGCTATTTTGGAAGTTTGATAGTTCTTACTACAAACAGGGCGTAGAAGTTATTGAATACTGCTGGAAAAAATTATATCGAGCTAAAATGAGATTAGGTTGAAAAAGAAAGAAAATTTTTTACAACTTTTTTGTGTCTTTTTTGTTAGGTGAACTAGTTTTTTTTACCGTTTTGCTTACTTGATACGAGTAAGTAGTAAAATTTACTAACATTGAATAGATTTTTTTCCGAGTGTTGACTAGTTTTTAAATATAATAAATAATGTATAACTGGTAATTTGCAGCTAATTAAAATCACTTCTGTTGTGTTATATTTGGTTGATATTCATATAGTAACAAAATCATATTTTGCGGAAATATTTTTTTTCTTTTTGAGCGGTTGTCATCTCAATGTTTAACGGCGGTCCGAGTAGTCAAGTAATCAACGAATCTAATAAATGTTTCTCAGTCTATTGTTCCTACCCATCATTAAACTCTAGATTCTTTCCAAAAATGGAATGACAGGAAGTTCATTGATTGTGAAAAGCCTTTTCCGTTTCGTGGGTTGCGAAAGATGTTACTTTTATTTGTTCACAACGTAACTTGTGAACGTGTGGTAATTTTCTCTACCTCTACCTCTCTTCAGTGCAATGTTATGGAATGCAGGTGTGTGGATGCACTGATTTTGATGAATCAAACAAACTGCAATTTTAAAATTGCCGGGAAGTACATCGAATGACTTCACATAGCTGGAAACTAGCAAAAATGTGGCAATTTCTATGCATACACAATTCCTTTGCAATGCCTTGTCAGTACCTTTTGTACTCTCACTGAGGGAGTGAATGTACACATCATTTGATATGGAAAAATGTGATAAGCAAAAAGAAGCGTTTTGGAGAACCAAATACATTTACCTCTCCCGCAAATGGAAGATTTGCATTTAATAAATTTAGTTCTGAAAATGTCAATCCGACTGCACTACCATATCCAATTAGTTACTTCCCGTACATAATGTAATTTTCCTACGACACTCAATAATACGGGGACAACCGCTTGATAAAATTCGATCAAATCGATTGGATAATCCTATTCGTTCTGGTACCTCCCTTACAAATTATCTGGTTTATCCCATATATTGCTAAATTCATACCTTTCTTTGTACTTTTTATTACATCTGAAATTAAGGTTTATTCATTTAGTAGTTTCAAAACCGCCGGTCTGGCAAGGCTGTCAGCTGTTAAATAGCTGCCATCTGAAGTGTTATTTACTTAGTGAAAAATTTTTCATTTACGACTATGGATTGTTTAACAACCAAAGAACAAGTAGAAATATTTCAAACTTACTACAAAAGTGGTGACTCAAACGTGGCACATTCCGTGCATTACGGTGAGATTGTGGTCGTCATAATCGAGCTACTGTGCTAAGAATTGACAAGGTTATAATGAAATTTGAAGATACTGGGAGCGTTACAGATGTGGCCAGGCCTGTGCATCATCGCAATGTATGCCCTGCCGAAAATATCGCTTCTGTTAGTAAAAGTGTGGCTGATAATTCGTATTTTAATTCAGAACGCTGTAGCTGTATGATAACCGACTTTTTTTTTTTGACCTGCAATTAAAGATTATGAACTGGACGATGTATGGTTTCAACAAGACGGTGCGACGAGCCACACAACACGACTGATTTTGGCTTTATTGCATGCGAAGTTTCCACAGAACGTAATTTAACGTTTTGGCGATGTCATTTGGTTACCAAGATCAAGCGATTTGACACCGTTAGACTGTTTTGTGGGTCTACATCAAAGATCGCGCTTACGCTGTTAATCCACATCCACCAACCTAATTTTAGCCGAAATACCCCCGAAATGTGCGGAAAACTGGTCGAAAACTAGCTCAAAAGGATTATCTTCTGTAACAAATCCTCAGGTGCTCAATCAAATAACATTGTATTTCGTACATAATGGCAAGGTCCAAATATTATAATGAAATAAAAGTTTCATCGAAATCAGAGTTTTATTTGTATTTATTCAATTTTACTTGGAGGTATAATCAGATCTCAAATATTTTTATCGCAAAGTTAAAAAAACTTCTTCAAATACCCTTTGTTTGTATCCGACCGACTTAAAATGTTCAAGCTTGAATTTTCCGTCTTTTTCTCAGTAAGTAGTTTTTTAATTCGCTCTCTCAACATTGCTTTGGCTGGGTTCATGTTGTGCGGACGGACCCAAATGCTCCGGCATGGAAAGTTTTCGACAACGAAACTCCGTTGGAAGGACCAGGCTTTTGAAATACTGTCGAAGCTTGGTATGACGAATTGGAGGAGAAGCGCAGAATATCGAAGCGCTTGGAATTATTTTCTACGGGCGGCGTATAATAGATAAGAATGTATATTCCAGTCGTCACCTAAGAAGACTCAACTTTACACTTAACGACCTGTTCAATATTCCAAAAGATTTTGAACAAAACCAATTCTAAAACAAACCAATAGCGAAAACTTTTCGTAACAAGTAGAATGATTTAAAAGCAACATTTTAATTCAGTTCCTAGTTTTAACTCTTATATTTGCCGCTGGAACCGATTCGGTTACAATTTGTCTTGTTTTCATGTCAGATCCTTCCATTTTCTGTTTGCATCGTGTCGAATAAAAATTGCACTCTAACAAAACTTTACATATTCCTTTCTTCGTACTCGTATGAATTGAAAATCAGAAATTAATATTAATACACAAATTTCCTCTTTCATTTTCATGTTCAGTTTAATCTATTGAATGCTGAATAGCCAGCGGCATTTACATATATTGAGGCGTATTTGGTTACGCAGCAGCACTGACATGAATTCCCGACACACGTCGCAGCACAAGGCGACACAAACATGAGCCGCATCATATGTTTGCTTGTGACGTCGGTTCCGTTTTATTTTCTTTTGTCATATATGTACATACATTACACATATTTTTTTTTTTTTTCGTATAACTCAGTATTCAATTATAAACGAAAAATACTGCAGGCTGGCTGATGCTGCTCCAAAAGCATCCCCGTGGCTGTACTCTTCGTTTTGAGTACAATTTGCTATGATGGTATTTTCAATAAACAATTCTGTGACATTTTATACTTGACATACTCATACATGCATATGCGAAAATCTGCATACGTGTGTTTGTGTGAGTGTGCTTGTATGAGCATTTGTCTACATATTGATGTAAATAGTTAAAATTCCATTACATGTCCGGTTCGTAGTCGTCCTGATGCTGTGAATGGCTGCGCGGATTTTGTTTTTGTTTAAATTTCGTATATAAAATGCATATGAATTGGAAAACCACGTCCACGACTGCAGACCGATACGGTTCAAGAGTGGATGAGAATGCGGATGAAGGTATAAATGGATGGTTGCATTAACAAATGTTCGCGCGGCTGGCCCGGCAGGAGTAATGGGTATTTTTATTGGTTGAAATTGTTATGCGACTTCTGTGGTATTGTCACTCGCATTGGTTTAAATGTATTATAGTGTTGTTCTTTTGTCACGGCCTTTGACATTCAATGGAATTGTAAAAATCTTTCATTAGATTTCTGTGGTGTACGAATATTTGAAGTAACACATGCAGTGTAAGCTCATGGCTATGTGAATTGCAAACACTCGTTATTATTCATTTTCGGTATAAATCGCACATATAATATTATCCCAAATTTAAAACTGTTGAGGTATTTAAAATTTCCAAAAAAAAAAAAAAACATTTTTGGGTTGTGTATTTCTTCAACATTTGACGAGGAAAGATGTATATGTATATTGAAGTCCATACCTATCCCCAGTGATGGTTTCGCTTGGTTTCAACAGCTCGTAATAAATAACACCGACGTGGTTTAGCCAAATACAGAGCATTACCTTCGCAGCGTGAATATTCGGTCGAGCCGACGACGTAGAAGCATGACCGGGCAGCCCCCATGACTTTCTCTTCTTTGGATTGCTGTAATAAATCCATTTTTCATCACCCTTTAAAATACAATGAAAAAACCCCTTCCTGTCTTGTTGCTGAGGCAGTTGTTCACAGGTGAAAAGATGACTCCAACGTCCCTTGGCTTCTAATCATAAGAAACCCAAGTTCCTTGCTTTCGAATCATTCCCAACGCATGCAATCGCTTGAAAATGGCTTGGCGGATAACTCCTAATACTACCTGCGTTTGACACGGATCGCCATCAAGCAATGCCGTCAGTTCAGTGTATTCGAAGGTTTTTCGTCTTCCTTTACGCGAACGGTCGTCAACATTAAAATCGCCGTCTTTAAAGCGACGGAATCAGTCTCGACACCTTGTTTCACTTAAAACAGCATCTGCGTAAACATTTTGAAGCTCTCAATGAGCTTCAGCCGTCGTTTTCTTCGATTGAAAGAAAAAAATCTATACTTCCCGTATATGACAATTATGTGGCATAAAATCATGCATATTCGTACAACCAAAAGAATATGAAGTCAAAAGAAAATCATTATTGTGTCGAGGCGATATGTTTACCATATGTCTAAGTTTGGCTTATGATGTTTAGATTATAGCAGAATCGACTAGCTTTTACAGATGGTGCCATTCAGTGGCAAACAGCAGGAACTTAGTTGCGCACCTACTATTTCCAGCAGAAAAAAACAAGCAAACATTCATCACATTTTGTGTTGGGGAAGTAGTGAAAATTTGCGTAATCATCAATGAAATTGGCATTAGGTTGTCATAGAACAGAAGCACTATTTTATGGCGCATCTTCTCCGTATATTTACAAGTGAAGTAGGTGTGATGAAAATTTAAAACTTTAATTGCAATTTTTCATTAGTCAAAAGAAGTGTTTTGTGTTCCGGAAGATATTCCTTTAGAATATGTCATCAGAAAAAAAGTTCTATTGAAAAGTGTTTCTCAAATATAAATAATTGCACCAAAATTAGTTAAAAAAAACGTCTTGTGTGTTGTTCTTATCAGGATATCTGCTCACAGATTTTAATGGATTTATTACTTTCCATAAAAATTCAGTACACAGGCACAGAACTGCAAAGGCACATAATGCTCATACACTCTGTGCCATTACTTGCAGTCCACAATATTGGGGACGTACATTAACGTCATAGATTCTTATGGATAGAAGGATAAACAAAAACTTGAAATGGAGCTTCTTTACAACGATTACCAAAAATTACATATACGGAGCATATCATAGGAATGTTTTGAATGGGAATTGAACCAATGTTTCTAAGTGCTTCATTACCACTGTTTTAGAAGTGGTTTTAGAAGAACTTCATAGAAAGCGGTAGTCATGCACGGATTGGATCCTTAGACGATTTAAAAATGTGATTGTTTTTACATAACTTCCACTTTTTTATGGTATTTTTATAGTTAATATCGCCAAGTTCCACAGTGAGATTCTAAGTGCAAAAAGTCTATTTTTCGACTGTAAAATATTAAAAATGTAATGATGCAATTTTATACGGAATTGTTTAGTTAAGAGAAATTCATCATTGATTTTTTGAAAAAAATAATTTTTTATCGCAAAATAATTACTTAAAAATGCTTGGGAGAAGTAAATCGCAAAACGACTAAGATTTTAATGCAACTTGAGGGCCTGTATATGCATATTTGTTGTTCGTTTAACTATTTTATGTCATGATGTTCTAAAAATATGGTATTTTGTTATTCTTTAAGAAAAAAGACAACTGGATAGCATAAATAGTTTCGAAACTATTTAAATTTAAAAAAAGCCCTAGAAATTTCAGTGTTCTAAGTTTTCCTTGGATGAAAAAAAGGCTAGCTCCGGCGACCTCCATGCTCTGACTGCAATAAAATGAAGGAAGAGATTATATTATTGCGATTTATAGAAAAAAATCCTTATAATATTTTATACTGCTGAACAAAGTTATAAATTTTATGAAAACAGTCACAAGAAATTACGCTACAAATTAAGCAAAGAAATAAAGACAAAACACGTATATGGTGCATACTTTTACTTACGAAAACCTCGTCAGCAGCCGTTTGCTACATTTGTAAAGCAAAACCAACACAAATGAACAACTTACACGTAGTTGCAGCACGACCAATTGATACCGATGCCCTCAAATTGGGTATTTCCTCGTTGCACACTCGCATCAAGTTTATGGTGGGCGGTGAGCGTGGCCGATTTAGATGGAACTTTCCAAAAATTTTGTTTTCGTAGTACAGATGATCCATGCCAAGTTACAAGAATTTCTACCTAACAGAAAAAATTGTATACGAAAATTTCATTTTTAGTTGTATGGGCGGTGGCCGATGGACGTGGTCGATTTGGATGAAACTTTATATTTTTGGTACTCTACGTCATGAAACGCTTTATGCCGAATTTCAAGACTCTACGACAACTCTTTATATTTATTGCACAAAAATGTATGAAGCAATCCCACTGTGCGTTCTAGCGATTGCACGATGTGACTTCAAAAGCAACGTATAGGAAATTCCCTGTGAAAAGCAGCATCCCAAAAAGAGCATAATAATTATTTTATGGGAACCAGAGGTGATTCTGGTTGGTATCGCAGCCAATAAATTAAAGCTGTGCTTGTCATAATAAGGGTGAATTTGTTTATGCTAACTTTCCAATAATTGTGAAACAAAGCTCAAAGCAACGAAAACGTGATTTTATGATAAACAAGTAATCCTTTGGATCCTTTTCAACAGAAAATATTTAAAAAGCGTAATATTTTCAGCTTTGTATTGCCATCCGTGGAAATTTTTCAAAATAACTTCTTTGTAATTGGAAAATATACGCATTGAAGGAATCAATTTTGGATCAAACATGTTTGGAAGCAATAAAAAAGTAACTCTTTCGGAAGTACTTAATATTTTTTTTTTTTTTGGATTGTAGAAAAGATATCAGTGATAAAAATATCTTTCCTATCACGACTAGCGAAACGATAATAATTTAGAAATTTCCAGAAAGCATAATTGTGCTTGTTTGTTGAAGAAAATTAACGCAATATTATAAACCTGAAAAAAGAACGTCTAAAATAATTGAGAAGCATGTGAGTTTTGATCAGCTCCCGATATATTTAGGAAATAATTATGTTCAAATGCTACTATCTGACTGAATTTCCTGCTATAATGCCATGATTTCAGACATTATAACAGTGGGTATACACCGATCAAGAACGATGATAACGTAATGATTTTAAAACAAATTACCTTGCGCCCCATGAATGACATATGAAACTGTTTTCTATGTATACTAAGCTTATACGAATCCTTTTTCAAGGACTCACTCAAACGAAACTTACAGTTTAACGACGATTCCGAACATCACAGACTTACCAAACCTGTCTTAAAGTTTTCACCTACCACATCGAAGCGACAGCAGCTCAAATAATAATATGTGGTTTTATACGGGTGGGTTGGTCAATAAATTCAGCCGATTTTATTCTTGTTTTCGAACGTAATTGCCTACTTGAGTAAGATATTTTTTGAAATAGCATAAATAAAACAGTCCGATACAACAATAAGATGAAAATCGTTTTCAAAAAAGTTGTGAGATGTCCCTTCAGGGTGGATTGCAAATGGGCGGAATAATCAAAATTCTTCCGATATTATACAAACGAAATGGTAGATTTGGAAAAACTTACTATACTTTTAGTATTGAAATGTTAATTGGGAGTATCGAAAACTTGTGGATTTGTATTCCTAAGTTTGGTTTTAATTACATATCCTTACATACCAGGTGTGTTAAAAAAATAAGGTACATTTTCAAATTTCGCAGGGTACGTACATTGGACTTTCGATTATTATTTTTTTCTTTTAAGTTATGTTGACGGTTTTATCCCTATAGCATGTTTAGTTTGTTTGTGAGAGGCATAAATAAGACAAGCATTTTGCGTGTTCGGCGATATTCTGCTATAAAAAGAATTGATCAAAGAAGTTGCATTAAATGTTGTTTAAAAAATGGAATTAAGTGCTCCAAAACACTTGAAATGTTGACAGTGACATACGGCGTGAGTACTCTGAGTCAAAAAAAATGTTTACAAGTGGTACAAGCTTTTCACAGAAGGTCGAGAAGATGTGAATGACGACGCTCACTATGGTCGCCCCAGCACATCAACAACCGGTGAAAATGTTAAGGAAGTTATGGAGAATCGTCGAATCACAACTAGAGAAGTTGCTTAGGATCTCGGCATATCTGTCGGCACGAAACGTGTGGCAGCGAAGTTCGTTCCAAAATTACTGAACTTTGACCAAAAACAACGTCGCATGAGCATCGCTCATAATTTGTTGAATGACGTCAACGATGATCCAGATTTGCTTAAAAAGGTCATAAGTGGTGACGAATCATGGATATATGGTTATGACATCGAAACCAAAGCCTAATCGTCCCAATGGAACAGTCCACGAGAGCCAAGACAAACAAAAAGCACGCCAAGTTCGATCAAATGTCAAGGTTTTGCTCACTGTTTTCTTTGATTACCATGGCGTGGTGCATCAGGAGTTCTTGCCACAATGTCGTACTGAAAATAAGGAGTATTAGCTTGAAATTATGTGCCGTTTTCGTAAAGCAATACGAAAAAAAATCCGGTATTGTGAAAACATCATGGCTTTTGCATTATGATAATGCTTGTGAGAGATTATTTGACCAAAAACAACACCGTTATCATGCTTCAGTCACCGTATTCATCAGATTTGGCCCCTTACGACTTTTTCCTGTTTCCAAGGTTGAAAAGACCCATGAAAGGACGGCGTTTTGCGACGATTGAGGAGATAAAAACCGAATCGCTGAGAGGCTCAAGGACATACCAAAAAGTGCATATCAGAACCGCTTTGAGGATTGGAAGAAACGTTGGCAAAAGTGTATAATACACTTGTAGTCTGAGGGGAACTACTTTGAAGGAGATAAAATAGAAATTGATGAATAAATAAATATTTTTGGAGAAAAATTTAAATTCACCTTATTTTTTGAACACACTTCGTATTTGCACAAACTGATTAACTGATTACTAGTTTAGGACTGTGGCTGATAGCGGCATAACGTAATAAAGTATAGGGTTATACATTTTTCGGTTTCAAATAAAACACACATAAAACTATAATTTCGATGAAACTTTTATTTCGTTACAATGCTTGGACCTGCCATTGTGTATGGAATAGAGTGCTATTTAAATGACTGCGTCTTCATTGGCTGCATCAGTGGATACTTTTGAAGTAGTTTTCGAAAAAATACGACCTAATGCCGTATTGGAACTGATTATTAAATCAAGAAATATCCAAAGATTTAGAACATAAATGAATACTTAGCTGTAGTAGTCCCTCAATATAGCTCCTAACTGCTGGTCTTCACAATCGATGACTCCAATAGATTAGTCGAGAGCAAGGGAACTAACCTGGCCTTTAGTAATACCGGCCACACTCAGTTTTATTGTACTTACCGTTTAAAAAAACCTCAAACGACAGTACCAGTCTTCAAAGCCAGTTCTGTCGATCGGTACGGAAGATAGCTTACCCCGAGACTGCTCTATTAAAAAAAAATTGAGCGTTCTAAAGCACAGACTGTTTTTTTTTTAAGGGAAAAAACTCCTTAAGAGAATAATTAAATGGAGGATTCAAATTTCAATATTTTTATTAGGTGAAGAGTTCCTCCACACTGCGCACAATCACTGTTTGTTGCACCCGCAATGAGCATCTCAATATTACCATGATTTGTATCTAATTCTATTACGCCCATATTCAGACACACATTCTATATCTAAAATTCATAATCGAAATTCATAATATTGATTTAAATCTTAAGGAATGTAATATAAATTCCAAGAATACTTCATATTTCGTCCACTACTATCAATCACACATTAAACTCACTTACGTCGTTGTCACCATCACTCTGGTCTGCTCGCCAATAATAAGTCTTCTGATAAAGAAAGGAATGCGCTGAATTATTTACACTTAAACTGTAAAGTAATTAAAATTCCTCATAAACTCTTTATAGAACATTGTTCTTTACGTAAAATATAAACTCAAATGGCACACTAATGCTTGCCGACAATCATTCACGCATTCAGCCACTTCCACTCTGATGTGTGAATTTGTGAAAATATTCCATAAAATAGATTTATGCAGAAGACAATAAACATAACAGTTGGAATATTCTGTGTGAGCTCATAAACTAAAAAAAAGTTACAACGCATCACTCGTTACTATGCTAAAGATGGGTTTACCTCAATGTCGTAATGAAATACGTATCTTAGCAACAACTCAGTTGCTTCGTTCCATTTTGTTTCTTGTTCGCACATTTCATTAAACGAAAATATAAAAACAAGGAAAGGAAAAAGGAGTGTCGAATAAAGGAAAATAAAGTCGGCGATAAACACTTTTGATCGCTAAAGAATGCAACTTGCAGTTAAGTGTTGTGTAATTCCATGCAAATATTATTGCTTTATGTCCGTGAAGATCACCCTACAACAAGAAAATATGTGTGCATAAAGATTTGTCAGTTGTAGAACAAAATTGTGGTCAAGCGAATAAGCATTCGGCAAATGCAATACGATTTTTGTTTCGGTTCGATACATTTAGAGACAATGAGTTAGTTCATGATTGGACATAGAGACTGGTTTACAGTCCTAGTTTTTTTGAAATAAATGGTTATCCATTCAGCAGTTTCACAACCGCCGGAACGGCAAGGCTGTCAGTTGTTAAGTACCTATCATATGAAGTGTTATTTATTTACTGATAAATCCATATTTACGAATATGGATCTCTTAACAACCGAAGACCGTATAAACAATCAAAACTTACTATGAAAGTGGTAATTTTTGATTTCGAATTTAGATTTTTGATTTTAGCGTGCAAGGAATTGGCATGATTATAAAGAAATTTGAAGAGGCTGGAAGCATTACAGATGGTGTACGCATTGCTAAAAATATTGCATTTTCGAAAATGACTCTGCAGGAACAATTACCGACAATTCATAGCGCTATGGTCGTATGATAACCGACCTTTTTTGACCTGATATCGAAGACTATGAACTGTACGATATGTGGTTTTAAGAAGACGGTACCAGGGGCCACACAATGCGACCGATTTTGAGCTTTATTGCATGAGATGTCACCAGAAAGCGTAATTCTACGTTTTGACGACGTCAATTGGCCACCAAGATCACGCAATTTAAAGCCGTTAGACTTTTTGTGGGGCTACATCGAAGATCGTATTTACACGGATAATCTCCAAACAATGGGGCATATGAAAACCAATATTCGTCAAGTTATCCGAAATCTGCGAAAAAGTGGTCGAAAATTGCCTCCAAATCAATGAATCATTTTGACGTAGCTTTCGACCACTTCAGAGATGGCCATTTAAATGACATTGTATTTCATACATAATGGCGAGGTCCCAGCATTTAATTGAAATAAAAGTTTCACCGAAATCAAAGCTTTATTTGTGTTTTATTTAACTTTACTTTTGAAACCGAAAATTAATAACACTTTATATGTACGTGTATAGGTATATAATTTGGTTTGTGCCACATAATATTGATTTCACACACTTGTTTCATTGCTTGTTCCAAAGATGAATTTTGGCGCCGAGTTATAACCATAAATGAGACGTGGGTTCATTGCTTCACATTTGAGACAAAGGAACTGTCAAATCAGTGGATTGGAATGGGAGAAACGTGTCCAAAAAAGATGAAGACGGTTCCATCTGCCGCCATATTCATAGCATCTGTTTTGCGGGATACACATGGGGTTAGTTTATTGATTATCTTCAGAAAGAAAAACCCATTAACGACGAATGTCATACTAATTTACTGAAGCGTTTAGGTGATGAAATATTGGAAAAGTCTTCATATGACGAAAAAGAAAGTGTTGTTTCATCAAGACAATGCTCCAGTTCACATATCCATTATTGCGATGGCTAAAATTAACGAATTAAAGTTCGAATTGCTTCATCGCACTCTTTATTCGCTAGATTTTGCCCCTGGAACAAGTTTTTGTTTTCCGGAAATGAAAATGTGGAGTTTGCGGTTAATGGCTATTTTAAGGGTTTTGACATTTGTTACTATAAACAGGGTGTAGAAGCTATTGAATATCACTGGAAAAAGTGTATTGAGCTATAAGGATATTATATTGAAAAACAAAGAAAATGCCTTCCAACTTTTTGTGTGTTCTTTGTTAGCTTGGTTAGTTTTGATACCGGCTTCCTAACTAAGTTCAGTTAGTAATAATTTTCGCTCCTTTGTTGTAAGTTCATTTACCTCGTTTTCTAACGGGTAAACAGACTCCCCACTCCCCTCTGTCACCCTGCTCAATTTTACACCAACGTAATGAACGATGTGAGAAGTTATATGTAAGTCAGTTCCCCTAATTGAAATTTATGTACACGTTTTTGTATATTATCGATCATTCAAGTGAAAGAAAGATTTCAAACATAAAAAGCAAAAATTTCAAGCTGTTTTAAGACATTTTCCTTAATTGGTATATGAAGCAGAATGGAGGATCGTCACTCGTTTCAAAGATATTTAATTTTCCTATAAAGTTGATACAAATTTGACAGTGGGAAAGTATAGAGTATTCAAACCAGGACACTATGACATTAGCAGGCTGCAGAATTACCCTTTCATTTGGATGCTCACACATATGAACTAGGAATTGTTTCTAATTTGTATGAAGTTTCCTTTACACTGGTTTTGTGGGAGTAGCACAATTTTGTTCTTCAAATTGATACAATTGAAACAGAACGCAATTTATTCTTGTCGTAATTTATTCTTGTCTTAACAGAGAGACTTAAAACCAAAAACCAACCTTACCTGTATACCCTAAAATTGGGCGAAAAAGAACTCAGGCATTAGCAACGTCATCAAAATGTTGATTTTATCTACGCAGCCTAAGAAATAATTACTTTGTTAAAGTTGTCGTTCAATTTCCTCCGATGATGAATTGCTATCGCATATTGTTAGGCCTTACGGAGTAGCACATGATTGATTGCTCTAAATGACAAATAGTATGTCAAATATTCAAAAGCATAAATCTCGACTTTCTCTCCACTGATTATAGAAGTCAAATTACAAGTTAATGGTAGGCGTATAGGTAAGTCGAGTCATCTGACCGAAGCTAAGTTCCTTCCCCACTCTTAGCGTAAAACATTTCACGTTCATTCATGGCACAAACTTAACTAGATCTTCCTTTTTCTTCACAAAAATATGCGTTTAAGCGCAAATTCTTAACGGAAAACTTTCTGCCAAGTCTTTTGTTGGAACTTCTGATGAAAAAAGTAACTCAAGCATAAATTTAATTTCCATTTCACACCTTTGTACGAGTACGCACAACAAAAAGTAACTTTAGGGGTCGGCCAGAGGCGTAAGTTCTAGTCAATATTTCATGTTGTTTGCGTTGACTACACATATATTCATTTATATTATTTACTACTATTCGCAACTGCCGTAGCCGGCAAAGTGCAAAGTTTTTCTACTGCTGCTAAGGGCTTGAAAGCGTTTAAATTAATGACAGATTTTTATTCATTGTCGTAGTAAACCAGCAACTAGAAGTTTAATTAAAATACCTGTAATGTCAAAGAATTTTTTACCAAATGTTATTGCTTTATAACGAAATGTGAGTTGATTAATCATGACACAAACCTTTGTGCTAATTTGTCGAGGCACTTTTAGGTAATTCTTTATTTGAGAGGCCGTAATAACGTGTTTTCGCTACAATTTTAGAACAAGAAATAATGAAAATTAAGAGAACGCTTATTCACGTGGTTTCAATGAAACTTTTATTTTATTATAATGCTTGGACCTTGCCGTTATTTACGAAATTCAATGACATTTATATGACCGCCTCTGGATTGGTTGCAGCGTTTGATCCTTTTGAGGCAAAATTTTGAAAAATACGGCCCAATGACACTTCCACACCCTAGTGCGCACTAAATAGTCACTTTTCTGGATGCAGTGCCTTCCCCACCATCACTTATGGGTTCTTCGAGCTCCATATGCGACAATTTTGCCTGTTCGGTTATTATATTATTCGTATTTGTAAATGGCAAATCTTTCCCCAAATAAATAACCCTTCAGATGTTAGGCATTTAATAGCTGACAGCCTGACAAAGCCGCGGGTTTGAAACCACTAAATAGATGAACTTGTTTATTAGTTCACCTGGCTGAAATTTCAATACTATAGATAATTAGTTGTTAGAAAAGCCATACATTTAAAGCCATACATTTAAAGGCCTCACTTATTGTGTTAAAAGTTCTATACATTTCATGAAATAATACTGTTTTTGGCACATTGACTCCCTGATTTATTACAAATGTTAACTGGAGTACCCCATTTCAGTTTCCATTTTCTTTTTTTGCAATGTTTATTATTTTTTGGCCCTTCATTTAAACGATTTCAAACAAATATCCCTGTAAAAATATTTGGGAATCGCTCATTCGTAGGTTTTAAAAATTGTCATATTTAAAGATTATATTTGAATGAGAATATTTTCCTTCTATATTAATGTTATTTCAAAGTTGAGCTAAAGGAGTTAATTCAAAGTGGAAATAAAGTTGTATTTTTTAAATAATATTTTCTAAGCAATAATACAGTTACTATAACAAATCCATGGTAAATTCACTGCTAATGAATTTCTAAAATGGAAAATATTGTCTTCGTACACTTTATTGAATTTTTCATTTTTCCTGGGATATGTAGTTCAAATACAATATCTATGAAGTTCTTTGCATGCGACATTGGACATATGAACTTTATCCTATTCATCTTGACCAATAAGGCCTCATATAACGTTATGCCACTTCCATGAAATATTGCAATCAACTCCAATAACGTCATGGCGAACGCAGGCTGTTGGTTCATACAATTTTCTGAAAAGATGCATGTGAATCAATTAAACTCACTTGCATTACTTTAGCGTGTTCCTACCAGTTATTGATTAACTCAGATTGAAACGAATGAAAAGCAACATATAAGGTCAGTCAGAATTTTATACTTTCATATCGCAACATAAACTTCACTGCGAAAGTTGTAGCAAGTTGAAAGTATGTGGACGATATGCGTATTGAACTGCTCGATTATTTCCCGAGTTGGTAGTAGCTGAAACGCATTTTTAAGAAATATTGTTATTTTTAATCTTATTCATGTGACTAAAGTTTCTGTATGGTTCTTCACTACATTCACTGAGAACATCATGTTAAATTCTCATAGTTTTTCTGTTCCTGATTGTACATATTGTATTTTTGACCTCATCTCGCTCAGCTCAGTGGTGGGCAAAATTTGCTACGATCTATAACTTAAATCAGGTTTGCCCGTATCACAATAATGATGCAAATTATGCAACCTCGCTTTGCCATTCCCTCAAAACCTTTCTTATCGTTCCTCATGTTTATAAATGACAATATTGCGAAGCATTTTCATTTTACTCGGAGCTTCATAACTTTTCACATTGTTTAGTACATAAGTATGAATTATTAGCTCTTAATAAGATGAATTGTTTGAAATTTCTGTACTATTTTTAGAGTTTTAATGTTTTTCTGACACAAAATCAATAGATTATACAAACTTTAGTTCAAAACAACTTATTTTTAAACACATTTGAAAGAATCATTCATTGCATACTGGCTCATCTTCGAATGAAAAAGAGGTGTTTTTATGCAATGCAAATGTGTTGGAAAGCACTAAATCCTTTAACCAGCCAGTGTTAAATTTATTGAAGATTACACAAGTTTTTGCCTGACTAATTCAGAAACTATAATTCAAAAACTGATGCGATCTCTTTACTACGTGAGGTTGTCTGACCGGAAAGTGAAAGTTTAACAAAATATGCCGGAGCTAACTAAGGCTAATACAGCTTCACATTTCCATACGTTTTTTTATCTCTTTGTATCGGCTTAGTTAGGTTTTCCAATGTAATGCCTTTTTATGGCCACATGAGCTTCATCGATTGAAAGCCCATGTTTGAATCATGACATTTGTAATAAGTTTTAACTATGTTTACGCTTTCTTCGGTTGTTAAGTGATCCATATCCGTATATGGCAAACCTTTCACTAAATAAGTAAGACTTCAGACAACAAGTACAGGGTGTCCGTCGGGAGGTATACTACTTTGTTTGTTCATAATTTTTGATTAAACGAAATAGAACGGATCTTTTATTGATAAATGTTTTATTTAATGTCGGCAATTATGTATGGAATACAATATCAGATAAATGTCCGCTTCTGTTACCCTCACAAATGCGAGCCCTTTTGGGCACATTTTTCATTACATTCTCACATAGTTCTCGCGGTATTTCATTAATTTCATCGCGAATATTTTGCTTGAGTTTCTCAAGCGTTTCTGGTTTGTTTGCATAAACCTTGCTTTTCAGACTTCCCCACAAAAAGAAGTCTGGAGCAGTCAAATCAGGCGACGAGAAGACCAATCAACATCACCATTTCTTGAAATAACTTGTTGTGGAAAGAGGTCTCGCGTAATTCCTGGCTGTATGGGATGTGGCACCGTCTTGTTGATACCACATGTTAATCAAGTCCAAAGCATGCAGTTGTGGCGTTAAAAAGTTTTCAATCATATCACGATATCGCTCCCCATTGACAGTTACCGTTACGCCGTTTTCAGTTTCAAAGAAGTCTGGTCCAATAAATCCTCCTGACCAAATTGCACAACAGACTGTCGCTTTTAATGGATGCAAAGATGACTGATGAATAATTTGAGGGGTTTCCATTGCCCAGAACCGACTATTCTGTTTATTCACATACCCATTCAAATGAAAATATGAGTCGTCACTCATTATGATGAAAATCGGGGTTGTCATGGCCGAGCTGTAACATCCCATTGGCATAAGTACGATGACGTAAATGGTTGATGGATTGTTTCGAACACTTTCTTGAGCAGCAGTTAAGTTTTCAGACGATCTTGCAGTACGCTGTGGTCCATGCTTGGCCCTATCAGCTACAGATCCTCTTTCTTCGAAATCATTCACTACACATAAATAGTGCGTCTTGTTGGCACGTTGATTCTCCCAAAAATTTCACATAACTTTCTCATCGTCACAGTAATCGATGATTGATTTTGATAAAATGGTTTAACGATTAAAACATGTTGGTTTATCGAATATTTTTCTATAATAAATTTGCCACGTCTCTACTTCACGACTGCCAAATATGAACTGTCAAGACTAATGTTTACCAAAATGGAGGCAAAACAAAGTAATATACCTTCCCGACGGACACCTTGTATTTAACGGCTGACAGCCTTGCCAGATCGGCGAACAAATAAATAGATAAAATATTACCATATTCGAACTTATTTTTAGTCCGGAGCAAGCCGACAATAAGATTTCATGTTCATAACATTCCAATTGAAATATAATATAAGTTTTGTTGTAACCCGGCCAAGGTGAACAAATTGTCTACTTTTTTCCAAAACAAAAATTTTCTTTTGTTATAATTTCTCGACATATTTCGAGAAATTATACTCATATATATACTCTAATTTAGGCGCTTGGATTTTCTACTTTCCGCAATTACCAAATATCAAGTCCTACTTAACATATATGTATTCGCACAGCCAAACATATATATGTACATATTTCATTGCCTGTTCATTCTCCAACTTTCTAAAATGCACATTTTTAAGCATTTCTATGACAGTTCTTGCCAAAAAAGCATTAATAAATAAATATACAAACAGTTTTGCCGGAAATGAAACTAATGATTGAAAAATCTTGAAGAGAGTAAAAAATTGCCACAACTTTTTAATAGCGTAAACATTTTTCTTCCGGTAGAGCTGCAAGGCAGAAACTGCACATTTTTTAACAAATTGCTGACACACTTCAAATGAAAATAATGAAACAATACATAAAAGCAGAATGACACCAACAAATCGTATTGAGTTGAAGTTGTGAAATTATTTTAACTGTAAAAGTATTTTTTACAGAATTTAACTCTTCACTCTTCCCTATCATACACGCAGCAGCCACTACTGGTCTTTCTGCAATTTCTACTGAATGCATTGGAACGCTCCAATCAATTTATCCTGCAGCATGTTTTTTATGTTGCCTAAGGGTCGATATTTCTTCAACGATATTGCAACTTGTTTCATATTGTTCCGACCTGAACATTATTGAATATATACACGTTCATTCTCATTTTTATTTTGCTTTGAGCTTTGTGCGACGCTTCTGCAACAAAAACTTTGCAATTTTCATCTTAAGATGTGCAACGAATATGAGTGAAAGGCAGAGTAGACGTAATGAAAAAGTACGTTGCACTAATGAAAAATGTTATACGTGATCTTAACAATGACCATTATTTGTCAAATAAATAACCAGACACATATTGAGCGACAAAAACAATGGCAGCTGCTACTGCCATTGCTGGAACATTGACGATGCACCGTGGACAGAACTTGCAATCTAATGAGGTTTCAAAGTTTCTCTTAGTTATGTAGAAGCGCTCTCCGATATGTTATGAAATAAAAAAGTTGGCAGCAGTTTAAATAACTAAATTAGGTTTTATTGTAGTAGTTGTATAGGCTTATCCATTTAGTGGTGTCAAAACTGCTGGTCTGACAAGGCTGTCAGATATTTAATACCTGTCATATGAAGTGTTATTTAGAAGAACACATAAAATAGTTAAAACTTACTACAAAAGTTTCGATTCAAACGCAGGCTTTCAATCGAACAAAATTTTCTTCAGCGGTGATGCTCATTTCTCACTCGGTGGTTACGTCAAAAGCAAAATATGTGGTTGTAATTATAATCAATGTAGAAAATAATATTTGTAAAAATATATCTAAAAAAATGATGTAGCTAAAATTATGTGATTTCACATCTTAGCGATATTTCAGGTATTTGGGCTACATTCAATAACGGTGAAGCGGTGAAGCTATTAAATAACCAGACAATGCTAAATGGTTGATTTTTGCTGTTGGTTATATTAATGTAAAACTTTTGAGCTCCCTCTGTGATTGGCAAATGCGTCAAAGTCAATTGTACTCATTGGCATTCTACTGCGGAAAAACTTAAATCTTACAAATTGTTCAATATTATTTTCAAAATTCGTGTTCTATGAAACTTGTTAGAATATTAATTGCCAACCACAACATTGAATTTCAGTGGAAGGAGTTGAAGACATCTTAAGGAATATCTGTATTATTTTCTTTTTTTTTTTTAAAAAACTATTTTTTTTAAAGAAAGTTATCGTATTTAGCTTGAGACTAACCATTATGTTCGAAAACGTGGTTTAAATTTAGGATTCTCGCATGGATCTTTCACAACACAGCCGTCGCTGACGTTAATGTAAAATTATTTTTAAACCATATGTGGCAAGAATAAATCTATAAACTTGTATTTGTATAACATATTATACTTTTGCATTTGTTTGTTTTTTTTTTTAACCAAGTCCTTAACGCATTATATGGTCTAACAGAAAACTGTATATTCGACAGTAATTTCCAGATATCCTTTTAAAATATCTTTAAATTGACTTATATAATTTTTTATAGTACAAAATAGAAATACCAAACTAAAATAAATGTTTTCAGCGGTAATTTTTACTACAAAATCGTTCTTATATGGATTAAAGTGTATTCTTGTTAATTTTTTACATTCCAGATATTCATAAATTGTTTGAATACGTTCAGTATTTGGGTTTTATTAATCGTTTGTTTTTTCTCCTTGCAGGTAAAATGTTATGTTTCTTATAACGTTCCGTAAAGGCAGACTTAATGTAAGTTTTCTCTCTTAATGTAAGTTTTATTTTTAAGTTAAAGTGATTTAAAGCCGAGACATTAAGAAAATTGAAATTGTTTCGATTCTTATTTCACACATTTATTTAAAGCGACCACACACATGGTCGCAATTTTTCGGGCCTTCCAAGTGGTGTTCGAATTGTATCGTTTGTGGTGGTAAAGAAATTGTGTATTGAGTTTCTACAATGTTCATCAATTCGCCAAAAGTCGGATTGACACGTGCTTGCCGTTTGCGTGACTGAATAAAACCCTATATGCTGTTTTGTATTTTGGGTTGAGAAATATTTTTCGATTTTTTTTATTATATACATATACAAGGGAGGTCTCAAAACTTGCCGGCCTAAAAAAGAAGACTCAAAAAATATAATCTCCATTTAGCTGGAAACACTTTTTCCTAGCACTTATTCAATAGCTTCTATACCCTGTTTATAGTAAGAACTGTCCAACTCAGACTCCATTTCGTCATTCGAAGTAAACCTTTCACCACCGAGACATTTTTTTAAGTTTGGAAATAGAAAATAGCCCAAGGGAGCTACATATTTCTGTGGTCACAACCCACAACAGCCTAAGTCTGTTTTTCAATATTTTCAGTACAGGAGTTTAAAGATTTAAATCTTCACTGAAAATCAGGAGAAGGTATTTTTTGAAAAACTTTGCTACAGATTCCAAGGAAACGAATTTCTTTACTTAGTTGTTAACAAAAAATAGTTGTTTATTCTCGCAGTCAAAACATATTATCGAAAAAGACACTTAGGCTCTTATGAATTGTTGAACGAAAGAAAGTCAAAAAGTTCAAGTTGAGTTAGGCTATTATTCCAGATTAAATAAAAAACTTTAAATTTGGAGAAAGACCTTAACTCAGTTTATAGGTATGTTTATCAAAAAACCAAATTGTAATTCGGAATAAAAGCTTAACTCAAATTAGGAAAATGAAATTGTTTCTTTATTTTTTTGTATTAACGACTTAAGTTGATTTAGGCAATGATGAAAAAATAATGTTTGTATTTTTTGTAATCCTAAATTGACTTAGGCAGTTATGCCAAAACAGTCATTTAGAAAAATAGCTTAAGCTATTAGATTTTTTAGGATTAATTGCCTTCCTAGAAGAGATACAAACATGAAAAATTTAGAGCAAATAAATTTAGATACGCTGAATACGATGGTGCTAATAACTCAATTGTGTCCTAACTCGAGTTAGGCTGTTACGGGTTGTGACCACAGATATATGACGAATAAGGTCCGTGATGAAGCAATATGAATTTTATTTCATTAATTTTGGCCATCGCAATAGTGGTTGTGTGAATTGGGGCATTGTCTTGATCAAACAACAATTTCTTTTTCGGCAAATACGGCTTTTTTCTATATTTCATCACCTAAGAGCTGTAATAAATTAGCACAGTTTTCGCGGTGATGCTTGAGTTTTTCTCTCTGAAGATAATCAACAAAAATAATCCAATACGCATACCAAAAAACAGACGCCATGAGCAGATGAAACCGACTTCGCTTTCTTTGGACACGATTCTCCAATCCCAGATCACTGCTTTAACTGTTCCTTTGTCTCAAGTATGAAGTGGTGGAACCACGTGTCATTCATCGTTATAAATCGACGCCAAAACTCGGCCCTTCTGAAACATCTTCAGGACGCTGTTTCTGTTCTATTGAAAGCAAGTGCGGCACCCATCGTGCGAACAACTTTCTCATCTTCAAATCATCGTTCAATATTCGATGTATATCACTTTTTGAAATGACTTTGATTTCAGCTAGCTAACGCTCAGCTAGCTTCAGCCGACGATCATCCAATACCATTATGTGGATTTTTTTAACTGTGTCTGAAAACCTAAAATGTCAGACACCTAAATGGCAGACACCTAAAATGGTAGATCACTATGGTCCCTTTTAAATTTTGCTACCAACATTATACAGTCATAAACGAAGGAGCAGGTTCCCTCAGGTTAGAATCTAGCTCGGATCTATTGGTTGGACTGAGACCTTTCAAATGGAAATACTCGTATTGAATCACATAACGGTGACCAATTTTTTCCATGTTTACAAATTCACTGAGATTCCTTACTTTTGAAACTTAAACCATATGTTTTATAAGGTTGCTACCTTTCATCAAAATATATTTTTGAAACTACTGGCACCATCTATATGAGATGTGTTGAAAAAATAAGGTAAATTTTTAAACTTCGCGGGCTACGTACATTCGACTTTCGATTATTATTGTTTTTTACGTGGGTACAGCCGTCTCGAAAATATTTTGACAGTTTTATCCATGTATCATGTTCAGTTTGTTTGTGAGAGACATAAATAAGACAAGTGTTTTGCATGTTTGGTGATTTTCTGCTATCGAAAAAATAAATCAATGAAGTTGCAAAAAATTTTGTGTAAAAATTGGAATTATGAGCTTAAAAACACTTGAAATGTTGACAGTGGCATACGGTAAGATTACTCTGAGTCAAAAAAATGTTTATAAGTTGTACAAGCTTTTCACAGAAGATCTAGAAGATTTGAATGATGATGCTCGCTCTGGGCGCCCCAGCACATCAATAACCGATGATGTTGAGAAAGTGAAGAAAATTGTTATGGAGAATCGTTGAATCACAATTAGAGAAGTTGCTGAGGATGTCGGCATGTCGTGTGGCAGCTTAGTTCGTTCCAAAATTGTTTAATTTTGACCAAGAACAACATCGTATGACCATTGTTCGGGAATTGTTGAATGACGTCAACGATGATCCAGATTTGCTTAAAAGGGTCATAACTGGTGGCGAATCATGAGTAATAACATCGAAACCAAAGCCCAATCGTCCCAATGGAAGAGTCCAGGAGAGCCAAGACAAACAAAAAGCACGCCAAGTTCGATCAAATGTCAAGGTTTTGCTCACTGTTTTCTTCGATTACCATGGCGTAGTGCATCAGGAGTTCTTACCACAATGTCGTACGGTAAATAAGGAGTATCACCTTGAAGTTATGCGCCGTTTGCGTGAAGCAATGCGAAATGGCTTTTGCATCATGATAATGCACCTTCTCACTCATCATTACTTGGGAGAAATTATTTGGCCAAAAACAACACCGTTATCATGCCTCAGCCACCGTATTCACTAGATTTGGCCCCTGCAACTTTTACCTGTTCCCCAGATTGAAGGGCCCATGAAAGGACTGCGTTTTGCGATAACTGAGGAGATAAAAACCGAATCGCAGAGAGAGCTCAAGGGCATGCCAAAAAGTGTATATCAGAACTGCTTCGAAGATTGAAAAAAAAAAAAAACGGTGGCACAAGTGGATTATATCTGAGTGGGACTACTTTGAGGGAGATACAATAGAAATTGATGAATAAATAAATATTTTTGGAGAAAAATGTAAATTCACCCTATTTTTTAAACACAGATCGTACGTAAGGTCGGCTTGCTTTGGGACCGGCCTTGTAATTAATGCATAATTAAGTAATGCAACCTGATTAAAGTTGTAAATAATGATATAGTAACAAAATATTTTAAAAATAATATAATATAAAGCTATAGAAATTGAATTCTAAAAACAAATTTCCATGGACCTCATATCCATGGACCGAATATCTCAGTATAAGAATCATTTATAAAACTTGTCGATTACTCGCCTACCCAAAGTGTTCGCCAGACGCACGCATTATAAGAATTTTATAATTTTATAATGGAATAAGGACGACTAAATATATTTTCATCATCTTCAAATCTTAATGTTAAAGCTAGATTTTTATTGGTAGCGACAATTTCGACTGTTGTCTATGTCGTTCCAACACAAGGCATTTCATCAAAGACCTTTCCTTCAGTACAAAAACGCAACCCAATATGTGCAACTTCAATTGTATTCTTGTTCTAAACAAATACAACACAAATGAGAAATAGTTTATGCTTGTTTACAATTCTATATATTGTAATTATTTATGATCAGTGCGGAAATCTCAGTCATACCCGAGTACCAGCGAAAAAATTCTTCATCGACGATCACAACACACAAGAGATCTCATAAATAAGAGAATTTTTTGGTGTAAGCGGATAAAGAGACTTTTTATTTAAATTGCCTTTTGAGGCTAGTGTGCAGAGAATAAGATAGCGATAGTGTTAAAGAATATCTTTTTTTTTTAATATAACAAATAAATATTCTTTTTGGAAATTCTATGCATTAGATTTTCTGCCACAGTAGAACTGCAGTCAAAGAGAAAACAGTATGTGGCATTTTGCACATAAAATTGTTTATTTTTTGTTTAATTTTTTAATATTGATCTCCATTTTTAATAACACCACCACAAGGAGATATTATACAGGCTTATCAATTTAATGGTTTCAAAACCGCCAGCCTGGCAAGGCTGTCAGCCATCAATTACCTGTCATCTGAAGTGTTACTCATTTAATGAATGGTGTGCGACTTACGAATATGGATCATTTAACAACTGTAGAATGAGCAAAAATTGTTAAAACTTACTACGAAAATAGTAATTCAAACGTTTTGGTCCCTTACGGGTGATTATTGTCATTTTAATTAACCTATTGAGCAAGGTATTGGCAAGATTATAAAGAAATGTGAAGAGACTGGAAGCGTTACAGATGTGGTCAGGCCTGTGCATTACCGCAATGTACGCACTGTCAAAAATATCGCTTACGTTAGTAAAAGTGTGGCGGATAATCCGAATTTCAATTCAAAACGCTATGACCATATGATAAGCGACTTTTGTTGACCTACAATTGTAGATTATAAACTGGACGATATGTGGTTTCAACAAGACGGTACCACGAGCCACACAATATAGCCGATTTTGACTAAGAGAAAGTAAGAAATTTCCAGAAAGTGTAATTTCACATTTCGGCGACTTGGCCATCAAGATCATGTAATATGACGCCGTTATACTTTTTTGTGAGGCTACGTCAAAGACCGTGTTTACGCGGATAATCCCCGAATGTTGGAGCGTTTGAAAACCAACATTCGTCGAAGTTATTGTCGAGATACCGCCCAAAATGTACGAAAAAGTGGTTGAAAACTACCTCGAAAGAATCAACTGCTTTAACCAAACCAGAGGCTGTAATTTAAATCGCATTGTATTTCGCCATTACATAGGTAAGGTCCAAGCATTATAATGAAATAAAAGTTTCATCGAATTCATAGCTTTATGTGTATTTTTTACTTATCTTTATCTTTTTTTTTTCAACCGGAAAATGGATAATGGATAATAATAAAGTACAAAAATATCTTTTGACCAAATGTGTTTTAGGATTTTTTAGCCGATTGAGCGGTATCAATTAGTGAAATAGAAATCTATGTGAAACTTCTTACAACTTGGCACAGCTTAATATTTTTCTAGAGCGTAGCCGGAAATTGTAAATAGACTATAACGACTCACTGCTTTTGGTACCTCACATACAAATTGACAACTTTTCCTTGTAACTCCTAATTCGTAGACCACCCAAGTGGTTTCATAACGCTTGGTAAAATTTGTAAGCGCCAATATGTATTTTGCTCTTCCCATCCACTGTACCGCAGTAAATGCGATTAAAAAATATTTTTAATTTGTAACTGAAAAACATTTGCAAATACACATGTTCAGCATTTACTCTGAATGCACTTAATGTTCATACATTTTTAAGTATATAAGTGTCATGACCTCGCCTCATATTGCTACTGGATGGTTGCCACATTGTTGCTGCCGCCGGTGTTGTCACGACGCACAAAACGGAAGTATGACTATGAGTGACTGGCAGGCTGATAGACAGGCAGAACTGCACGGTAAAGTCAAATACAAAAAGAAAAACGCAAAATTAAAATGCATTTATGCATTAAGAGCTTAATGTAAAATTCAGTTCTTTGCATCAGCGTACAAGTGTTTGTTTGCAACAAAACAATATGTTGCATGTAAAATGCTGGGCAACACACACAGGCAGCACAAACGTTGCCAACACTCTTTTTTACCACTCCTACACTTCAAAGTCTGCTGGCAGCAGCACAGATGAATGAAAGACCAGCGCACAAACACATAAATGTCGATCTACCACAGTGGCTGCAAACATAATAACGGAGAATTGACAACAACAGCAACAATCGTGGTGTGGCAGCATTGTTTGACAGTGATTAATGTTGCATATTCGCTTCATCCTACCAACCGTTCACTCATTGTAAACGTTGCCAACCAAACTGAAATAAACGGTGGATTGTAAACCGACTGCCACCACAGAGCTCATTCTCAACGCAACCAATGTGGCATTCAACCGCTGACCATAGCACAAATGAGACAACCAATACAACAATTTGTTGATGGATTTTTAAATAACATTTGGTTTGTGGTACCGATGATGACACATCTTTCGCTAGGATCTATTTGCAGATATTTTGATGGCATTTTCATTTTGCATTACAATGGAAAAGTAAATTAATCAAAGGAAAATCTTAAAGCATGTATATTAGTGACAGTTATCAAGATTATTTAAATGTAAAGCACTCGAATTTAAAACACAGTTAACGACATTTGTTGATGTCAAATATATTTACCTTTCCCAAATTGTGTGAACAACCGTGACATGTTCTGATAGTCGAGGGTTCAACCCCGCATACAGCTCAATACCAGAATTTGAGTGGCGGTCACCTCAATGCGTCGAATTATCGACAAGTCTGCTAAATGCTGCTCAGCTGCTGCAATTTACCTTTGTTAGATTGTAGATCCCTTTGAGTGAGTCTGAGAAGCTCTCTCATATCTCCCCCATTCTTGGGATCCAAGAAAATTTGATTTTTGTTTTTCCAAATTTTGCAATGAATGAATGAAATTTCTTTACATATTATATATCTCATTTTATAATTTTTTTTTTTGCTATTTGTAGTATATGTACACATGTATATTCTACAAATACCGTTAAGACCACTCCTAGAATATTTAACTATCACGTATGTAATCTCTTTCCCTCTTTTTCTGTAAGTAGGAAACTTCTTGAATTACGCTTACGATAGTAAGTTATGTTTGTTTCTTTTACACCGATTATATAAACTACTGTTATCTCTTTTTCACCTGTTATGTAGACAATAACATTCTAGAAGTAAGTTATTGTTATGCAACCCTATTCTGTAAGTATTAGGTGCATAACTAAGTCCTCACTTTTTTTACAAAAATTCATCTTTATTATGACAATATGTTTACAAATAATTTATTATTTATTCATTATTCATTCGCCTGTCCCCCTTCTTTCTGCCAAAGCTCGAATTCCGTCAAGGTAAAACTGTTCATCTTTTGAAGCTATCTACGAATCTAGCCATTCCTTTAAGTTGTTATATGAGTGGAACTGCTGGTCAGCCGGACGGCGCAATATCTGGAGAATATAGCGGATAACTCCTAATACTGAATCAAGCTTTACCTGTATTTGGCACGGATCCCCATCAAGCAATACCGCCAATTCAGTGTTTTCGAAGGTTTTTCGTCTTCCTTCATACGAACGGTCGTCATCATCAAAATTACCATCTTTAAAGCGACGGAACCAATCTCGACATGTTGTTTTACTTGAAGCAGCATCTTCGTAAACGTTTTTAAGCTCTCGATGAGCTTCACCCACCATTTTCTTCGATTGAAAAAAGAAAATCAATACTTTCCGCAGATGGCGATTATTTCGCACAAAATCATACATATTCATAGAATCAAAAGAATATGACGTCAAAAGAAAATCACTATTGTATCGTGGCGGTATGTTTACCATATGCCTAAGCTTTGCTCATGATGTTTAGATTATGGCAGAATCGACTAGCTTTTACAGCTGGTGCCATCTATTGGCAAATAACGTAAACTTAGTTGCGCACCTAAATGTTTGTCTTTACCGCACTAATAATGTAAATGTTTGTTCTCTCAAATCGTTCAGCATTTTTTAGGAGAAGTATTTTTACCATAAATAGAGTAATTTTGTGTACAAAGTTGACTTTAAAGGGGAAATACGTTTCACGGTTTTAAATTTTTATATTAAGTACCCATAAAGATTTGTAATATCTGTCGCTTTTGCAATTTCTGGGCTTCTGCACTTCCACTGTTTCCATTGTTGTCACTTCAATTATCTCAAAATCTGTAATGCGTGTTGTATAAACTTAGTTTTTCATAGATTTTTATCTATGCAGGGTCTATCAGAAGCCGACTACATTGCATCGACAAATGCTTAGTATCAAAAAATTCACTTTGAATGGAAATGTTAATTTGAGGCTCACTTTAATATTAAATTATCAGTGTCAAATTTTGTGCAATATAAATTAATCTATATATATAAAAGAATAACGTTACTGACTGACTGACTCAACATCGCCTAGCCCTAACCACTGGAGCTAGAAACTTGCAACTTGGCATGGAGGTCCATCCTCCAGCATAGACGCCCGCTAAGACGGGATTTTTGGAAAATCCTACGGGGAGGGGCAAAAAGGGGGAAAATCTCCCCCTTCAAAACGGCTTAAGCTAGAACCTTGAAATTTGGCATTTTGGTTCCTTTTATGACGTAGGCACGCGATAAGAAGCGAGTTTTGGAAATTCCTATGGGGAGGGGCAAAAAGGGGGAAAATCTCCCCCTTCCAAACGGCTTAAGCTAGAACCTTGAAATTTGGCATGTTGGTTCCTTTTATGACGTAGATGTTCGCTCAGACGGGATTTTCGGAAATTCCGATGGGGAGGGGCAAAAAGGGAAAAAGTTTACCCCTTGGCGGCTACCGCAAACTACTCATCCGATTTCAAAAATTCTTTCGCCAGTTGAATGCTACGTTATCATTGAGTGCTCCTGGTATGGTACTATTTGCAGTTTAGCCCAGAAACTTGCTAAACGCGGGAAAGTTTCTCCTTGGCGTCCTGGCCTAACCGCTTATTATTGTTTGTTTATAGTTGTTTACTTTTATTTTGCATTTATTTCTTATTTGTCGTTTATCTACACTCTGTACTGAATATTACACTTTTGTTGCATACCTTTAGGCATTTTCCTTTATATTCACTTTTATCAAAGAGTTGTTCAACAAAACAGCTGATTGCAGCATTTGTATTTGTTTTCTATAAGTTGTAGCACTTAATAAAACGCGGTTCTTTTTGTGCCAATTTTAACGAATTCTGAGACATTCAACTCACAGCTGAACGTATAGCCGCAAGATTACTATATTATAATATGGAAACAGAATTAATAAATATAATTGGGGCTAAAATTGCCCACACTGTAATTCCAATAAACACAGATGGGGCCTGCCTTTTTGGAGCTATGTCTTACCTTATGTACGGTACTCAAATCTTTGCTCAAGAAATTCGGGAAGAAATTGTAAATCATGTGGTGGCTAACTGGGAAGATTATCATATTATGACTCACGATAACTTTGGAAATAACTACACTAATTGCAATGAGTACGCCTGCGAGATGTCTTCATCATCTACATATGGTAGTTTTTGTGAGTTGGTTGCAGCAGGACAAATATACCCGTTTTATTTTGAAGTTTACACCAACGGTGAATTATATACAAGTTTTGGAAGTGAGGAAAATCAGGTAAGAAGACTTAAATTTACTGGAGATATATCGGAAGGCCATTTTGATGCATACGTGCAGTGTGAATCACGTCAAACTAACAAAACTTCTCGAAAACGTCGCTCAAGAGTTACTGCCAACATAAGAATGAAACAACAGAGAGACGCTTCAAAAGCATATGCAAAAAACAATCCAGATGTTCACAGATCAGCAGTGGCAGCTTACCAGAAAAAAAATCAAGAAGTTCACAGATCAGCAGTGGCAGCTTACCAGAAAAACAACCCAGAAGTTCACAGAGCTGCGGTTGCAACTTACCAGCAAAGGAATTTAGAAATGAATAGAATGTCTCAATCACAATATAGAGAAAAACGGTCACTTCCATGGAGAACTAAGACGGATTCGGCAATGGCATACAACCCTGATATTAATTATCAAAACGATAAATCAACAGACCTAGGAAAAATGAGTCATATATGCAAGTACTGCAATGCTCTAAAGTGGAAGGATGAGTCAGCAGGGTTATGCTGCAATGGTGGGAAAGTACAGTTAGAACCACTTCAAAGCCAACCTGATCTTCTGCGTAGCCTAATAATGGATAACCACCCTGAACACAAACACTTTATGCAGAATATTCGTAAATATAATGGCAGCTTTCAAATGACCTCATTTGGTGCTACTCATGTTGTTGAAAGCGGTTTTATGCCAACGTTTAAGGTTCAGGGGCAAGTATATCATTTGATTGGTAGTCTACTGCCACTTCAACAAAATCCTCAATTTCTTCAATTATATTTCGTGGGGGAACCCGAAAAAGAAGCTGAGTTAAGATGTCAGAACTTCACTGGAATAAAACAAGGTTTAGTGGTGCAACTACAACGAATGCTACACGAAGTTAACATATACGTTAAAGAATTAAAAACCACCATTGAAAGATTAACACAGCAATGTGAATCTTTTCAAGTTGTAATTCATGCCGATAAACGGCCTGCTTCAGCTCATTCGGGCCGTTTTAATGCGCCAACATGTAGTGAAGTGGCTGTTGTAATTGTTGGTCAGCAATTTGAAAAACGAGACATCATTCTCCAAAGCCACGACAACAAATTAAAAAGAATAAGTGAACTTCATCGATCTTATGACACCTTGCAATACCCACTTATGTTTTGCAGAGGTGAAGATGGCTATGCGATCAAGATACCTATGCGAGACCCAATTACAACACGTCCTCTGCAAAACAAAACTGTATCTGCAGCGTGTTTTTACGCATACCGTATTATGATAAGACAAAATGAAGATAATATCATTATCCGTTATCGTTCCCTCTTCAGTCAATTTCTGGTTGACATGTATGCAAAAATTGAAACAGAGAGGTTGAATTACATACGAAACCACCAAAAAGAACTACGATCAGAAAATTACATTCATTTGAGAGATGCTGTCGGAAGATTAGATACCAATCCAGCGGAGCTTGGTAAAATTGTAGTACTTCCATCTACTTTTACAGGAGGCCCTCGGTACATGCATGAAAAAACCCAAGACGCTATGACATATGTTCGCCATTTTGGTCGAGCTGACCTTTTTATAACTTTTACATGTAATCCACAATGGCCAGACATCGCAAAAGAGCTCCTAACTACAGAAAAACCACATGATCGCCATGACCTTATTGCCAGAGTATTTCATTTGAAAGTAAAGAAGTTGATGGCTCTTTTAACCAAAGGCCACATATTTGGAAAAACACGGTGCTTCATGTACTCGGTAGAATGGAAAAAGCGCGGATTACCACATGTACACATATTGGTATGGTTAGAAGTACGTATTACACCAGATTTAATAGACACTGTTATAAGCGCTGAAATACCGGATCCCTCAAAGGATCCTCTTCTGTATGATATAGTTAAAAGCAACATGATTCATGGTCCTTGCGGTTCACATAACTCAAACGCAACATGCATGAAAGAAGGGAAATGTTCAAAAAAATATCCTCGATCGTTAATAAACGATACACAAACAGGAGATGATGGTTACCCCAAATATCGAAGAAGATCTTCCGACGATGGTGGTTTCAAAGTTAAAATAAAAGACATGGAGCTGGACAACCGTTGGGTGGTTCCGTATAACCCAGTGTTGTTGCGTACATTTGGCGCACACATTAACGTCGAAATGTGTACCTCTGTAAAATCTATAAAATATATTTGCAAATATGTAAACAAAGGTAGCGATCAGGCATCATTTGCCATATGTAAGCAGTTCAGAAGCCGTCTGGAGAATATTATCTTTCCCGATACATGAAAGATATCCTGCAAAACTACCGATAACGAAGTATCGGGCTTTTCAGCTAGTATATTTATTATAAGGCAAAATTTAAAAAAAGACCTTAATATGCAGACACACAGTTAATGAGTACGGAGGAGTTCAACAAAAATATGTTTTGCAAATATTGTAATATTTAATCTTTTTAACCTTGAATGTTTAACATATCCACTTAATACTCGTATATCCACATTGAACAATGTTTAGCGCAGTAAGTTTTATTCCTGATCTCAAAGATTGACAACATTCAACACAGCGTTAAAGATTTTTGAAGAAAAACATTTTCAGAGACTTTGTGTTTGTGCCAGTTTCAGATGTTGTACTTTATCACTGTTAAAAAGTGGGCGTTTAATAAAAAATTATCTGAACAGATTTTCAGAGTTGTCTGTTAAACTGCTATCAACATGGATAGTGTAGTTGTCATTACTTGTGTAGTTGCCATTAAAAATTTTATAATTTTTTAGCAAAGACACCAAACTGGGGAGCATAAGGATGAATCAATTCCTTTTCTAACGGCAACCTACAGAAATCAAAAATACAATTTTGGAAACACTTTGCTATATGTGTCCTCTAGTAAACCCAAGCATGTGCATTGTAATTGAACTCATAAAAAGTTTGAATTTAAACATTCTCTAACTTATCTATAATTTGAATGGCGCGTTAACTATTTGCGTGAAACTATTCAAGAAAAGAAACCGAAGGTATGAGCGAACAACCCTTGGTTTTTTCACCACGATAGTACGCTATCTCAGATTGCATTGGCTCTTCGAAAGTTTTTTCCCGAAACATTTAAGTATCGCTCCATAACCGTTCCATTCACCCGATTTTGCACCAGATTTACCTAATTTAGATTTCTAGCATTTTCCTGATCTCAGAGGACCGTTCTGGGGATTTCTATTCTGCCAATTTAAGAGAATTCAATGTGAATCACAGCTCACTTTTAAGGCCACACCGGAAGGGTGACTTTTTGGTATATATACGTTGGCATAGATGTATTATGTTCTGAGAGAACACTTTCAATGTAATAAAGAAATAGGTTTTATAATGGAATAGATTTTGAGTAATAAATAACTAAAATTTCTTTGAAAAAACTAAAAATTAGTCTTATAATACTTCTTAGACAGAGTATAGCACATTAAAGAAAGCCCGATAAAATTAACTCTACGAAAGTAATTACTATGATTCACAAACTTTTGATTGCATATTTTATGAATACATTCATTAATAATAATGGGTTATCCATTTAGTGTTTTCAAAACCGCTGATCTAATAAGGTAATCAGCTGTTAAATACTTGTAATCTGAAGTGTTACTTATTTAATGAAAGGTTTGCCATTTACAAATGTGGATCCGACCATTCACAACCCCGCAAATGTTCTGATTGGGGGCTAAAGACTTGTTCAACACAATAACAAAACATTTAAAAAACGTAGAAAATCACATCTGGTAGGGCTATTAATACCCCATAATTAATTTCTAAAATCTGCTGATGTTTACAAACGTAATCCCACCTACAATGAATTTACTTTCACCGAACTGCCAACTATTACTCCAGATTTACATCCTCATGTACAAAACATTAGAAAGAAATAATCGTACTTGCTCAGTCAATTGAAAAACTTTTCTTTCCGCATTTTACTCTAAACTTGGAAACTTCTGTAGCAAAATGCTTCAAGTTTTTGTATTAATGCTATTTTTTCAATTCAAATTTTTATTTCACCAATAAATACTACTAACTAGAGAGAGTATTTTTTTTTTTGTTAAATTTTTATGTTCTATGACAAAAAAAAACAAGAACTTTCATAAAACTTTGTGCAGTAATTCCAAAAATAAGAACAAAAAAATGTAATGCTATCAAATTGCACTTCAATCGCCAACTTAAATGCCACGATAGGAGCAGCGGCAACAACATCGCATTCGATGTCCAGGAATTTTTGTTTTTTTTTTATGCAGAGTAACGAAACAATGCAATTGCAAAATGATAAACTAACAACAAATAACACCAAGAAGAAAAAAAAAGAAAGCAAATAACAGCGAAGACCAACAATATAAAATGTAGTACGAAACAAGAGCTGCAAGAATAACGCAACTGAATACTGCGAAAATAGGAAAACTTTTCTATCACGAAATCCTTGGAGTATGAATGCAACGAAAGCTTCCATCCGTTTCCGGGGGCAACATTATTATTATCGTTGTTGTTTGGCATTTTTTCTGCTCTACTGCTACAGTTGAAGATGGAAACCAAAAATAACTTGGAAAGCTACAGCTTATGTTTGCCATCACTAGCTGATGACTGCCACCGATGACGGCATTCCTCAGCATATCCCCTGTTCACTACGCGGAGTGCATCCAAATGTAAAGTTGCATGTCTATATAATGGTGGAAAAATATCGAAGTTAAACAGTTTCCAGATAGAAGCTGAAGTGTTTAAACAAGAATCAGCGCTACATTTAATCAATTTAGACTTGCTAGTAACTGCCTCCTGTGCGCTATTCATTTCGTAACCTAACCTAATTAAGGGTCAGTCAATAAGAGCAAATGTTGCTCAAACGTGCGAAATTTGGAGCAAAACGATAACACTGGTCTGCGAAGCATGTTTTTTACCTAATCTGAGTGCGTTGAATTCAAATCTGGTGCAAAAATTTGGCTATCACTTCTTGTTCATTTTTTATCGCATGCTGGCAATTCTGTAAAACAGTCAATACTGACACCACAATTTCACATTTATTAATCTGACGGAAGCCCACATTCATTCTAAATTTTCAAAATAGTAGGGTTTAAGCATGTCAGGGAGATCGTATGTTAATGATTCAAGCTATTTTTGCTTTGTGTGTGGCAAATATTTGGTTGGAAAAAAGATATGCAATATCAAAATCATTAAAATATCATATTTACATTATTTTGGTTTTGCTGTCAGAAATTTGAACAAACCGTGGACACCGACAATGTTCTGCAATAGTTGCAGAACTGTTTTATACAAGTGGTCAAATATCAAGAAGATCTATTTCGATTTTTCAATTCCAGTACTTTGGAGAGAGTCAAGTAGCCACCAAACCGATTGGTATAAATGTTGCTGGATTCAATATGAAAAATTGAAAAAATATTACTTACACGAATGTCCCATCAGTTTCCAAACCAGTTCAACGTCCACCAAATGATCCATTATAAGTCATTCCCAGTGCTACGAGCAGTGAGTCCGAAACATCTTTCATTAGCAGCGGTAGTTTGTCTCAGGCTGATGATGAACGCCATTTACTGACTCATGCTGAGCTGAATGATCTAATTCGAGACTTACATTTAACGAAGTAAGACGCAGAATTACTAACTTCAAGCATGCAGCAATGGAAACATTTTGCAGTTGGGACAAAAGTAACAATCTAGAGAGATAGAGATGGAAGCTTGGAATTGGCTGCATATTTTGAAAAGAAACACTCTCTTCTATACTGTACTGATGTTGATGGTTTATTTCAAAAAATGAACCAGCCATATGACGAAACTGAATGGAGGTTATTTATTGATGGCTCTAAGTACAGTTTAAAGGCTCTTCTTTTGCATTATGAAATGACGACGAACAAGGGGAACGTGCTCACCAAGATTTAACGAAAATTGAAGGAAATTATCAAGGATTTTGGGACAAAAGCATGCTGGGAGATTATTGCTTTATTCTGACCATCAAAATACAAACAACGTTCAAATAACGCCACTCACTTTTAAAAATTCATTAATTTTTAAATAAACTAATAATTTTTTTATGCAAAAACTCGAAAACCTGACGTAGTAGAGAAGATCTAATTACAGATTCGAATTTAGCCCTCCAAATTACCCTAGGAAAGATATTTGATTACTCCAGTCCAAAACCTTGTCGGCAAGCGTAATTTATAATTGGTGAGCCCGCTAAATTTCAAATATCGGCAATAGTAATATTTTATATTACAATGATAATGAAACGTTTGCCCGAATTCAAGAATCTTTCCACACTCTAATTTTCATTTTACCATACTGTTTAAGACTACAACAATTAAGGCAATCCTGCAATAAATAATTTTCCAATCATGTGAAGTCATTTACGATCCATCATCATCAAAACCAATTAGTTATATTAAATAAAATTGATTTTTCTACACAATAAAAAAAATAAATAAATGAAATGCATTGATTAAAAAAATGTTATTTAAATTACTTGTTGTATTGCAATTGGTGCGCCACCCTGTATATCAATATAACATATTTGTAAAATTAAAGTGCGTATTTTTTTTAATATTTTTTAATCGTCGATATAGATTTTTACGCTGATTAAGAATATAACTTCCAGGGCATCAGATGGACATTTATGGTTGCTACAAACGGAGTAATAAACTCAGTGTACCCATAATCCTGCAGGGACGGCGGCGAGTCACCCCATCCCTTCGGGTAGTAAAAATGAGATCACTCAAATTCTATTAACGGAATAGCTGCCTTAACCATGAATTCGTGCCGCATCCTTACTGCAATAAAGCATTAAAAAAAACTGGACGCCTTCCAAAAACATATTAAACAAAGTAGGGTAATCTTTCTTCTAAATTTTTCATGAATACATTCATAACAAATAAATAAATTTGCCTGTGAAGAATCACCGTGAGTCTTTAGTTTGACTATCCACACTTGGGTATGAAAATTGTCTTGCAGGGGTCGCTATGTTAGGTCTCTGCGGCTGAATGGACGTTTCTTCCAAACATTGGCCATTATTTTCAGTTTTATGGCATAGTTGTTTTTGTAGCCAACTGAACAAAAATTGTGTTGCAAGTAAAACTGCCGGAAAACACACTAGCAAGAAGTGGCTATATAATTCGGGCTAACTGAAAAGCATGCATTAGGTATAGGAATTCAACATAGTACTTATAGGGTGATTTTTTAATCGTGGTTTTTTTAAAAAATCGAATAAAACTCTCAAATTTGCATCATATATTAAAATTTTTTATTGGAATCGATAAATTGATCTTTGGCATTTAATTTTTAAAGATAACTAGCCGACCCGCCGAACTTCGTCTCGCCCAGCAGCCATTGTATGTGCAGATTGGTGGTTCCGATCCATCCTGAGCCAGCGGTGCATTCTGGGGAGCACACGTAACAATTCCTGCCTACAAAGGTACAGATTTTACATCATTTTCTTACATTGGACTTACTTTATAAAATATCGTTTTTTTTTTTAACTGCCTCTTGAAGAAAATCAAAATCAATGTGCGTTATAATCAATTGTCGGATCGTAATGAAATGCAAGACGCATAAAATTAATGCGATTGTTATTGTGCATTGCTGCTCTGGAGACTCTTCTCGCAGCGACCAATATTTGCACGTGAGCGTGGCATTTTGTACTGCAATATACGTTCTTTATGGTTAAATTTTTTGTTGTTTGGTATTGTTAGGGTAGGGAGGCTGCCCTTTATTATCTTACCTGTTGCTTGTTAACTTTCTTCAATTTTCTTCAATTTATTTACTTTCACTAACAGTTCAAGAGTCGTTTGACTCCCACACACTTTTCACGAAAAGAGGTTATGTATGAGTCGGTGTCGGGATACTTAACGCCGCCACACGCTGGTTAAGCACTCAACGCTTAACGATCATATGGTTATTGCGATCATATGGTAATTGCGCTAATCTCTATCAGGCAAAACACAATGAAAGTAACTACTGCGCCATCTCTCTGATAGAGTTTAAAAAATAGTGATATTTTTTAATTTATTTTTTCGCGGAAAGATTTTAGATGTGAGTCGGTACGCGGTTAATTAACGCCACTACACGCTGATTAAAGACCCAACGCTTTCAGCAAAACACAGCATAGGCTTATCGCGCAAATTGTGATTAAAAAGTAGACATATTAACTTTTGTAACTTTATTTTTTTACGAAAATAGGTAAGGCATGATCCGGTATTGGTCTAATTAACGCCTCTACACATAGATTAAGCACCCAACGCTAGCGGAGCATACGGTTATCGCGCTAATCTCTAGCGGGCAAAACACCAAAAAAAAACTAAATACTGCGCCATCTGTCGGACGAACTTCAAACTACACAGAAACACTCCTCA